>VMDR010012267.1:16770-26976 GCA_007922815.1 Macrotus californicus | reverse complement strand
GAAGTTGTCTGACTGGACTTCCTTAGCATTTCCATAGATGATATAATTAAAATGTTCTCCATATCCATAAAAATCATTTACCCTTTTTAAAAAGTATACATAGTACCATTTGCTCAGTGATAGTCTGCCCCAATGAATTCTACAGTTAAGTTGCATGTTGTGTAAAAAATTACTTCCTTTTACCTGTTTTGATCATGATATTTAATTTCATTGGGCATTTCCTCATGAAGGTAAAGAATTACACAAATTAAATGTGCTTTTCATTGTCATCATTGGCCCATACAGAGAATATTTTAAATTTGAACTTCATCTTCTACTCCTGGTAACAGTGCAGTGCTGGTATTTGTAATTCCTCATTTGTCAATAATTTCATTTTCCCCTTTTGGGAAGCACACAGAATCTTCAGCAAATGTGTTTCTCAAAGAGTGTGTTATGTAATATTTATCAAAGTTTAAGCATCATATTCTAAATAGGAGTATTAATGCAGGAGAAATAGGAACAGATAACCCAATGTTGGATCACATAAAAATAATTGCGATTGCTCTCCACCAGAGTTGGAGCTGACCTCAGGTTCACACTGCTGCAAACCACCTAAAGAAGAGATGAATTGTCCCCACAGAGTTTCTGGTCATACATTTCCTGTAGAAAGGAAGTAATTGTTTTTGTTTAAAGGAAACATCCTGGCTTAGATTAAGCAAAAGTCCCATTTTCTGTCAACAGAAGACAAAGCAGTGAGGCTAAAAGGTCAATAAATATCAGAAATCGAAAGACTAGCCAGTATCTATCAGGCACCTGTACGTGCAAGTATTGAGGGCATCAAGAAAACATTTTCAGGTTGTCTGAGTGACTTTTCTCATTTTGTTCAAATACTCTGCATTCGGTATAGGCATCACATATGAACAGATCACTAAACATGTAATAAATGTAAATGCCTACCTTTTAAAATAAATTTCAAAGTCTATAAATGGTAACTTTCTAATTCAAAATAAAGCATGGTACAACTGCAGGGATCTTCTGCTCCTCCCACATACGTTTGATTGGTCTAATAGAATTTTCCTACTGATTTTATCCAGGAGTTAAGGCAAAGGTTCCCCAAGTCCACTGTGGGGCATTTCTTTGTTTTCCATATTCTAACAATGCACAGGTTTCCTCATACAATCATACATTGCCCAAAGCAAATCTTTCCTGATCTACCTGAGTTTTCTTCTTTGTGAACGTGGACATTTTTATAGAATTGGAAATAAAGATATAAATGTAAGTTACAGTTACCTCTTGAAATAGAGATTACTTTATTCTTTTTTAGAAATAGGAGAGAATATTTTTATCTTCTTATATCTTTTCCATTAGTAACAATAAATTTAATCATATAATATTTTAAGTAAAGAGATCCATCACTTATATTACTTTCAATTTTATCTTATAACAAAGCATATATGCTTCACGGATTAAGGTTAAGGATTAAATTAAATAACCCATCCTAGAAATACGCAAGCAGGTGTTACTAGGCCTTCTATAGTAAACATTCACATAAATTATCTACTATAGTATTGTTGTTACCTTATAAAAGGAATAATAATTGTCTTTAATGGCACAATTTGCCTTGGACAATACACAATTTGCATATTGCACATATAAAAGTGCATGGACATGCTTCTTATTTATATATTGATATTTATTGATTTATTTACATTACAAAATATATTCATTGATTCATTTAGTAATCAGATACTGAGTGATTTCTATATGCTAGGTACTATGACAGGCACTGTAAAACAAAGATGAAGAACATAATACCCTTACTCAGGAAGCTTAGTTTAGCAGGTAAGTATAGTCTAATTCTGTTACGTCTAATAGATAAGTGTAATATAGTATGTTATGTGCAACAACAGAATTATGCACAGTATATATATATATATTAAGAGCCAAAATACTTCTACCTTTTCTAGTCTAGAAAGGGCAAGGAGGATCACAGAAGACTACAGATTAAGACTTTAACACTTCATCCTGGCTCAGTGGATTGAGCGCTGGCCTGAGAACCAAAGGGTTGCAGGTTTGATTCCCAGTCTAGGGCATATGCCTGGGTTGCGGGCCAGGTCCCAAGTTGGAGGTGCGCAAGAGGCAACCACACAGTGATGTTTCTCTTGCTCTCTCTCTCCCTCCCTTCTCCTCTCTCTAGAAATAAATAAAGTATTTTAAAAAAAGACTTTAATGCTTCTTAGAGACATTCTCTCCATGTGGCATGCTCTTTCCCTGAAGTATGTATGCCCATTGTTATTATGGAACAAAGTGGGCAAAGGATATTTCTGTCTCTTTGCGATAACTTCAAAGTGTTTGATTCGAAAGCTTAAAACAACATTTCATTCTGAGTTAAATTTTTTTTCTGACTCTCTCTAAATATGACTAGTATTCAGTTTTAAGAATTTCGCTATCTTCTTGACTTGCTATTCCTGTACCTAATTAGACCTAAAATGTATCCTTGATTGACAATGTCAGCCAAGAGACCATCCCATCACCCATCACAGTGCCTAACGTGTAGTATACACTCAATAATGGGCATTTGTTGAAGGAACAAATGAATGAATGAACTCTCAGTCCCTAACCATCTTGGAAGAGTTCTGGACAAAAGTAAAATACTCAGTATTGTTAATGAATGTAGCATGCTTTCACTATTTTTTATATATCTCTGGGTCTAACACAGGCATTCAGAAATCTTATTGTAGTTCTGAAACAAATAAGAGATTTCAAAAGAATCTGAGCAGGGCTTACAAACAACTAAGATTTGTAAAATGTCATGCTAGCATTGGATGGCCATGTATTCAGCAAACCATAGTAATTAACAGAGAGGACCCTGGACCCCTGCTGCTTGGGATCCAAGGGAGACTGTAGCCCTAACTTGCCACTGACTGTTAAGTTCCTTCACCTCTCAGTGCCTCAGGCTTTTCAACTATAAAATGAGAATACAACAATGCCTCCCTCTTAGGGTTGTTTTAAGGATTAGCGGGATTAAATATTTGAAATAACTTTAAACAGCACCTGTAGCTAGCAGGCACTATTGGAATTTGTTTACTAAATCCGCAGTCATTTAGAAGTCAACTTTCTTACAGATGGGGACAATGATTACTGCCATGTATATCCGTTGAATTAAATTTGGGAGTTCCTTCCTGTGGCTCTTTTCAAATTTCAGTGTGTAGCCCAGAGATACTCAGAAATCAGTGTGTATGATTTTCATTCTGAAGCTGATTTGGTCAAAAGTGGCAGCTACACAGGTGTGTTTAGGCATTTATGAAACTCTGGTCGGTACAGGGGAATCCCTCCCCAAGTTTCAGTCTTATTCTTAGGATTCCCTACTCATACAATTTGAATGTGTTTTCTGTGGCCAAGTTGTTGCACAGATTCCCCTCTGTTTTATGTGTTTTGGTTTATTCCACAGCTATTATGAGTCTGCTGTCACTCTGGCTGTTTTGGTTTTGTTGTCTGTATTCAAAGGGGGCCTGTGGTTGTGTCTATCCCCGGCGTCTGTGTTTCGAGTTGTGCGGTTTGCCCCCTCTGTCTCTCATCATTGCTTTTGGCTCAGTCCCTTGACAGGAAATGAGAGATTTATTTTATCTGGCTTGAACTACATTGTTCCTTCCTGACTACTGGTGTTACTTCACTCTAAATAACATGACTTTGTGCTCACAGTCTGCCCAAGGTCAAAGCCTGAGGGTAATAGACACATTTAAGAGCAGGGGAGGAGAATGAGAGTATAACCAGAGTGGAGGAGTGGGCAAGGAAAGAATAAAAAAAAAGACCGATGCAAAAGTTCCACTTGCAGCAGGTCTAGATTTTCTGGCGTGCTTGAAATGGAATCTGCTCGACAGAGCTGAAAGGCAAACGTTTTTTCCCCCTTCCAGATGTTATCAATTTACAGTGACACTATGAAGTAATCTAGGGTTGACATTCAAATTCAGTTTTAAAAGAAAGCATGAGTTGTCTGGAAGGAGGGCTTACAAAGCTTATTAATATCTATGATATCATAATTGTGGTGTGTTTTTAATCGTTTAAATTAAAATAATTATTGGAATTCAAATACCCCTCTTTGGCTTGACTCAAAAATATGGAATTGTGATAGTGCATACAATGAATAAAAGCAAGTTAATTATTTTAAAAAGTTAAACTTAATAAATGATACCCAAACTTGGAACTCAAAGCCAGCAAAATTATTTAAGATTTTCTCTGAATTTAAGCATAAACAAGAGTTTATCTGAACCACATCTCCCAACCTATTCATGTTCTTTCTTCCCTTTATTTTTTTCCCCTTTAAGGGTGTGAATAAAACTTTCTTGGTTTCTTCAACTCCCTCTAGAATTTCAAAGGGTCAGCAGGATGACCACCCAACAACATGGCAAAAGAAAACATCTCAGTTTCACTGGTCACACTATTTCTGCTGATCTGAACCTCCCTGGGATACTTTAAAAGATCGCAGGACAGGGAGAAAACTGGCTAATCTAGACACATATTTTTTTCCTGTTCTTTTAACAGATTTTCATGCCATTTAATAATAGCTTTGCCTCAGGAAAGTGAATTTAATGAAAATGAACTTTAAATGAAGCCAAAAGGATTTAGGTTACAGGTAAGGCCAGATTTTGCATGCAGAAAATTATTTCACATGGGTATTCCATGGGGGGGGGGATGAAATCCTCTTTGCTAATGATCTTTCAACACACATGTTATCATATACAGTAAGTTTGATTTATGCTGCAGTCAGGAGGACATCCCCAATGACATCTTAAAGACTGTATATGTTTATGACTTATAGCACCTCCTTCAGAGAGCCCTAATCTTTTTTTATGGAACTATGCAGACAGCAACGTTCTGTGTTGGACGAGGGCCCAAGTGTCTGCAAATCATAGATTCTTTGTTTATACAAACACCTCACCTTGAAACTCTAATTGGAAAGTATTCCTCAGTACCCCTTAATCTAACATGGTATATGTCAACTATATCTTAATTTAAACAAAAATATATTCTTCAGAATGATACATCCTTCTCATGTCAATTCCTTTTTAAAAAAGCTTTTATTTATTTTATTTTTAGACAGAGGGGAAGTGGGGGAGAAAGAGATGGAGAGAAATAACAGTGTTTGGTTATCCCCCTTCTGGGGACCTAGTCTGCAACACAGGCATGTGCCCTAGACTGGGAATCGAACTGGCAACCCTTTGAATTTCAGTCCATCACTCCACCATTGATCTACACCAGCCAGAGCCATGTCAATTCTTTATGAGATGATCTACATGTGGAGTAACGCCCAAATTCTAAAGTGTGGTAGACATAACTGTATAAGAATTCCAATACATTCTCATTTTAATACTAAGTTCTTCAGAGTTACAGCAACGCTTTCTATATAGCATTTTGTTTTCTGATTATTAACTTCTCAACATAGTCCTACAGAGTAAACATAAAATTGTAGTTCCTTTCTCCAGGGAGGCTCTAAATCAGCCAAGAAGGCCCTCACATGAGTACCTAACTCATCCTTACAAGCTTTTCCTTAAGTCCATCCCTACACCTTGGGAACTCAGTAGCAAAAGCAAAGAATCAAAAGAAAATAGCAATTATTGGAAAGTTACTGTGTAATCATCAATGTGCTAGCTGCTAGCTGCTTTCAGATTCATCACCACGTTCAATGCACACAAACTTCAGACAAAATCAGTGTTATTATCTTCACTTTACAGATGTCAGAATGAAATTAAGATGTATTAAGCAATATACCTAAGATCAGGGTTCAAAAGTGGTGAAATTGGGATTCAAATTTAGGTAAGTCTAATTCTAAAACCAATGCCCGTGCTCAATTCTGGAATAGTAATTGAAACGTTGAATTAACAAAAATTCGCTGCATTTACAGCCCAACTATGTCTCTCACCTGTGCAAAATAAGGAGTTACAACTCATATAGTCCTTGTGCTCCTCTCCAGGTAAAACGCAGAGCTACCAGCTGACCCAGCAATTCTAGTCTCATACTTATGCTCCCAAAAGATAAAAATATGTACAGACCCAAAATCTTGTACCCAAATATGCATAGCTACCTTCCCACAAAAAGTGGAAACAAGCTTGATACCCCATCAGCTAAGAAATAGATTTAAAAAATATGCTATATCCATACAATGGAATATTACTTGACATTAAAAAGATGTGGAGTTTTGACAATGTAGCATGGATGAACCTTAAGAACATTAATGCTAAGTGAAAGAAGCCACTCACAAAAGACCACATATTATAGGATTCCACTTAATTCAAATATCCAGAATAGAAAAATCTACAGAGGCAGAAATAGATTAGTGGTTGCATATGGCTGTGGGGGTGGGGGAGAAATGAGGAGTGGCTATTAATGAATACAGGATTTCTTTCTGGGTGATGAAAACTTCCTAAATTTGATTGCAGTGATATTTGCATAACTCTGTGAATATACTAACAATAATTTAATTACATATTTTAAATGCATAAACTGTAGATTATATAAATACATATACATTATATCTTAATAAAGCTCTTTTTAAAAATTGTTATTGATTTTTGAGAGAGAGAGATATCAATTTGTTGTTTCACTGATTGATGCTTTCCTTGGTTGACTCACAAGAATCAACCCTGACCAGGGATTTAACCCGCAACCTTGTTGTATCAGGACAAAAGTCTGAACAACTGAACTACCCAGCCAAGGCATTAAAGCTCTTACTAAAAAATTTAGTTGTGTAAAACATTTGCATCTATATCATCAAGAAGAAATAGGCAGGGCATCCACTATGGAAAAAGAGAAACTACTAAGGAAATCTTGCTAATGCAATGGGAGGGAAGATGTAGTTATCTGCTATAATTTCCCCTAAATTTCAGCAAATATTGTTAGCTGGCTAGGTTCAGGTGGTCTTCTGCTTCACTGAGAGAACTGAAAAGCTATCCCTCTCTGGCCAAGTATGCTCTGAGACCAAAGTTTGTTGAGAAAGTTAGAACCACAATCTGGTAGCTTATTTACTTAATGCTAAATGGCTTGACATTTTTCATCTAAACTGACTAGTGATTTGAGTATTGTGTAGACAACCATAAAGAACAACTGAACAAGTAGGAAAGTCCTATTTTAAAAGTACTTAGGCTTTTATTAACACTTAGAGGGTAGAATTCCCTGCTTCTACCCAGATCCGGTTCCTCATGTTCCAATGTGAATCAAGTTGTACAATTGGTAAATTGGTCAGTATAATTTTTAGTCCTGCAGCCCATCATTAGATAACGGGAAAACATCATGTTGTGGCAAAGGATCAGTAAGCAGTAATCAAATGTCCCATGAGGTTGACATTCCCCAAGCTACCATAGATTTTTTTTTTTTCAGAGAGAATCTTAGAGATACTGGTACACAGAATAGCAGGTTTGTGAAGGACCAGCTCTCTGGAGATTATGACACATTTTATCTTGCTAATTTTTAGATGTTTATACCTTAAAAGTTACTCAGTTGAAATTGCTTTCAAATTAAACACCATCGCTCCAGTGTTTCTGTTGTGATTGCCGGAGGGAAGTGGAGCCAGTGCAATTTGTCCATGTTTTACAAATCACCATCTGGCAGGAATATGGCAACATGTGAAATCTTCACAGGACTCTTGTTTTTCTACTATCTGCTGGATAACTAAGGAGATCACCAGACTGCTGGGATGCCTGCCAGATGGTAAGCAGGTATGTTTATGAGTTTAAGATTCTCATTTTCTTTCAATGCTTTCACAAGCTGTGGGCGCAGAGGCAGAAAAAGGAAAGGGGACAAGAACAAGTGGGTAGAGAAGTGAGTGGCTGTGTACGATCATACCAATGCCTTGGAAGTTTCTTGAAATGTGAATTTTCCAAAGTCTACCTTGAATTATTTTCTACTCAGTAGAAAAATCACCAGTCATATGGTCCCTGGATTTTTTTTAAATGCTACATTTTTTTTCATTTTTGTACAAATAAACAGGTGTAAGGTTTCTTCGGTCCTGGTGAGTAGGCATGCGTTACTCAGAGGACCGTGAGCATCATCAACAAACATTTGGTGAGCGTATACCCTGTGCATGGTACTCAGTTAGCCATTTCAGCAAAATAAAAGTGAGGGTCTATTTTGTTTTATTTTAGTTATTTAAATGGGCTATCAAAGGGAAAGAATATCTACTTAGTAAGTCATAATAAAAAACTCTCTAACAATCAAAGGTTCATATGGCTGAATCTCGGAAGTAAGCAGTCATCATTAGAGTAGTTTCTACAAAAAGAAAAGGGCATCCTAAACAATTTTGACAGATAGTAAATAAATATTACAAAAGAGATAGTCTGTTTACATAGAGTGGTACAGGTCTTTAAAGTTGGGTTTGAATGCCTACTCAGCAATATGCCAGCTATGGATCCAAGACAAGTTTCTGGAATTCTGCAAGCTTCAGTAAGTTCCGCCATAAAAACATTGATAACAATTCTACCTTTTGTTATTGTTGTGAGATTAGAAATATAAATAATGTGAACTGTCAGAAAGACCGAACAGGAGTCCCTCCTTTTCTGTGGTTTTACCCTACACTTTCGGTCACCTGTGGTCAACCAGAGCCCAAACATATTAAATGGAAAATTTCAGAAATAAGCACTTCATAAGTTTTAAGTTGCATGCCATCATGAGTACAGTGATGATATCTTACACCGTCCTACTCCATCCCACCCAGGAAACGAGGCATTTCCTTGTCCAGCGTATTCATGTGGCATAGCCTACCCACCCGTTAACCACCTAGTCGCCATCTCAGTTACCACACTGACCATCACGGCACTGCAGGGCTCATGTTCAAGTCACCCTTATTTAACTTAATGATGGCCCCAAAGTGCAAGAGTAGTGATACCAGCAATTCAGATACACCACAGAGAAGCTGTGAAGTGCTGCCTTTAAGGGAAAAGATGAGTACAGAACAATAAGCGATTCTGAGGCAGCAAGAGATACCACATTCACTTGACTTTGATTACAGTATATTGTTATAATAGTTCTATTTTATTAGTTATTGTTAATCTGTCCCTGTACCTTATTTATAAATTAAATTTCATCATAGGTTTGTATGTAGGGTTCAGTAGTATCTGCAGTTTCAAACTTCTCCTGGGGGTCTTGGAATGGATTCCCCATGGATAAGGAGGGACCACTGTGGTTGCTCAATAAATGAAGCTATTATCATTATTATTGATATTAACATAATCTACAGAGTACTACTTCTATGTTAAATCCCTAGATGAAGAATTTACTCATGTGAATTATACAAATATACACCCAATCTTACAAACTGTATTTGTATATTTAGACACAGGTAAGGTTTGCACACAGTTGTGCATTTAAAAGCAAAAAACACACAAATAAAGGTATACATGCTAATAGTAGATACATTTTGCCCAGTCTCAGGAAGCAAAAATAAATATTTTGACTTAAAGCTCTGTAATCACATTGAGTAAATACTAATAAGACCTTCATAGTTTTCAGAAGTGATTTTTAGGCAAATGACTGAACCTCGCTGAGCCTTTAGCTACAGAATGGAAAGAATAAAACCTGCTTCATGGGGCTGAATGAAAGTAAGTGTGATTATTTCTACATAACACTTTGCACAATACCTGGCAGAGAATAAATGAATAAATATACGCTCCCCTTCCTTTTCTACTTTAATTAACAATTTTCCCCCACCTCTAAATTGAATTTATTTTTGCCCATTCTTAACTCCTTCTCTAAAGTTAAAAAAAATAGATGTCTCTGCTTATTTCTGGCCCTTCCAATTACTTTAATTCTACCACTCCTTCCACCAGAATAACTTTACTCTTTAATTACATAGTTCCGCTGTCCATTTTTATCAGAAATTCCTTCTTCGCTCCTTCCTCCTCTTTAGCTGAAAAGATACTAAAATATCCTCACAATAATTGTCTTAAAGATCAGCTACCAAATGACTAAGAGATAGAAAGCCTAATAGGCCAATGATCATAGAAGAAATCGAAGATTGTTAAAGGTCCATCTCTAAAATCTTTCAGACATGGGTAGATTTTTTCTGACCCATGTAGTAAGTACTTTTACATTGGTACCAATGAAACTAAATTCAAAATAATACTTTTTTCTTGTTTAAACAGTCCTAAAACATTAAAATGAGTAAAAGGCTCATAGTTCTTTTACAAAGTTAGTACAACTCTGATAACAAGGCATGACCAACACTCACACACACAC
>VMDR010012267.1:0-16670 GCA_007922815.1 Macrotus californicus | reverse complement strand
TTTTCAACATTTAAAATAGTAGACAAAAGGGAAAAACCCACAGGCAATTGTTTAAAAGTCTTTGGGGGAAAAAAGTGTCAACCACTTCAGACTTGTCTGATGTAAGTTACGAAGAGAAGAAAACTACCTTCTACGGGAATTTGTCATAAACAGCGCTAAAATACATAGACAATGGTAAAAGAGTCAAATTATCAAAAATGACCCAGCTTCCCTTATTTCTAGCTTCCTTTTCCTTTCACCAACAACCACATCGCCTGTGAGCTAGGTCCTAGTCACTACTTCTTCTTATTCATCTCTTGGACATTTTCAACACATTGCAAATGCTTCTGCTCCTCTCTCTTTTTGCAGCTCATTTCTTCAAGGTACCAATATCCACTTCACTTCAAGTCCAGGGGCCTGTTCTCTGGCCTCAATCTCTTTAACCTCTCTTTAGCATTTAAACCAGTCCACAGACCCCTCAGTTCTTTGCCTCCCTCGGCTTTAAGAATGCCTCTTGCTTGATTCTCCTGCCTCTTCAACCTTCCACAGCCTTTCACCACCTCACCTTGTTCTATCTGCTCCTCATGGAAACATGGAGGAACCCCAGAAGTCTACCATTTACCCCAGTCAGTCATGCCTTACCCATGAGGATGGAAATCAAAGTTTAAAAGGCATTAGAAAAACAGGAAACTATTACTAAACTATTACTTAAACTATACCTAAAAGTGCATCAAACAAAATAATTTATACATGACTTTCAGTTTTTCAGGTTCCAGTCTAAGTGAAATAAATTTTTAAAAATATGCATTGCAACATGGACAATCTCTGCCTATATTATCTTCAGTATGTTTAATACCACCATGTTAATAATAAAAAATGTTTAATATTTAACTTCATGAATGTCTTTTCTGTTATTATTCATGTGTCATACATACCATATTATTAACAGCTATATGAGCAGGTGTGTCCAGAAAGTATCCAGCCATGTACTATGAAAAATAGAGATGTTTATTGAAGAAGATACAAGATACAAGAAACACTGTACATAGGACAATGATGCCTCAGTCCCCTTCAAAACAGGCACCTGGGGACCTCACACAGTTCTTCCAGTGTCTTTTATACTGTTCAGTACACTCTACAAAATCCTTTGCTAGAATCACCATCAGCTGCCCCGTTGTATTTTCCTGAATCTCATCAATGGTCTGAAATCTCTTCTCTTTCCAAGGTGATTTTAGTTTTGGGAAAATCCCAAAGTCACAGGGTGCCAAATCTGGGCTGTACAGTGGCTGAGTCACCTGGGTGATTTGATATTTCACTAAAAAACTCTGTATGAGATATCATGCATGAGCGGGCATGTTGTCATGATGAAGCTGCCAATCACCGGTTGCCCATAGCTGCCGCCTTCTGAATCATCTGAATAGTTTCCATGGGGGAATGTTCAAGCTTAACACAACATTTGATGCAGATTCGTTGCTTTACTCACTCAGTCATTTTGAATGTGACGGCCACACAGTACACATGCTCACTCAATGGTGCTTATCGCCCCCCACTGAGTAGTTCGGTGAAGTCATCATTGTTCACGCATGTGCATTCCAGTGCACACTCCTTGGCTGCCAGGTTACATCGATGTGCAAACTGTTCTCATTGAATTAACAATGGCTGGACTTTTTCCGGACAGACTTCTAATTTAAATTCGAAATACCAGTTTTCTAATTTTACATAATCTTGTTTCTTAACCCTTTCACTATTGAATTTGAAGTCAGCCAGTGCTACTAGAATTATTAGTATGCACTTGCAATTTACAATTCAGTAATCATTTCTTGAGTAACAGTGACATGTGAAACATCGTTTTTATAATTACCTTTTAATATTTAAATTTCGACTAGATGTTACATAGATTGAACTGATTTCAGAACATAAAGTAACAATTTTAAGAAAGTGCTGATGTTTTAATCATTATAATTCTGAAATAACTTTCTCTAATTTGTAACCAAATAGTAAATTTAAGCAAAAATATCAGAAAGACAATTACATAGGTGTCATCAAATTCCTTATTTCACAGTCATCAAACTCTCAGTAAAAGCTCTTCAGTAAACTAGGTCATCTTTCTCCATTCTCCCATCTCCAAATTATCGCCACATCATTTTCTGCTGCTATGGTCTCCTCCCCTACTTCTGTAAAACTTTACACACCATTTGTAAATAAAACTTCTTTCAATCCTTTACCTCTTTTCTTCCCTCTGATATTTGTACACCTAATGCTGGATTTTTCAGGTCATTTAGGCAGTCAGTGCTACTGTGCTATCTCTTATTCGATACATGTTACTCCCTTAAAGAAAGTGTAAATAATAATACTGAGAGCCAAACAAAGTAAAATAGGGTGTATTCACTTTACAAAAATATCCTTATCTTTTCAAAAAATTGCCTATGGAATCCCACTGAATAGTCATTTTCTCTAATGCATGAAAAGTGCAAGTCAATTAAGTAACATACATTTATACTTAACTTTTCCAAAATTGTATCAGTTTTGCATAGTAAGCTACAATTTGTTCCCGTTCAATTGTCGCACCCCATGCTATACAGAACTGAAAATGAGGCACAGCCAGACTAAACAACATGGTTTCCTGACACCAGCTAAGGTAGTTATTTTTCAAGAATAGTGGATTTCAAACTTCCTTTTTTAAGCCATAGAAATAGTTCTTCACTAGAAATCTTACAAGGGCACAATTTGCAAAAGAGATAAAAGTAGTAAGGTTATGTTCCTTCTCCTTCCCTTCACTAACTGACCACAGGGTCCCCTACAGAAAACCAACAGCCTCCTAAGAGCTCAGATTGAAAACTATTGTCCAAGACTGTTTTCTACTTACTGCTAAATATCTGGCTACCAAAACCACATTCGGACTACAGAGTCCCAACGTGGCCAGTTGGGAGGTCCTTGGGCATTACCCAGGAGCATGCCTGTTCTTTGTTTAAAATGATACTCAGGACACAGGTCACACACAAGAAATGGTCAATGGTGGTAAAAATAATAATTTTTAAAATAATGAATAGATAAATCTCCTTGACACAGGAATGGTTTCCTTTTCCCGTGCCAGTTGTTCTGTCGGTGCCAACTCTAACACACACCCCTTCCAGGAATGGCATTCAGCCATCCTGGCAACCAGAATTAGAGCAAAGAAAATATGAAATTTCTCTTCAAAACATAAGTGGAAAGATGAATGCAAAGCCAAGCGAAAAGTACCCAGATTCAACATGCACATTGTTAAATGTCACATCATAGTAAGACACGTTATGAACATCAAGTGAACATGGATGTGTATCAATTGTCAAAAGGAGAATAGGTACAAGCTTTAAAGAGGATCAAGCAGGAAAAGCCAGTCTAGAACATACAAGTTACCAGTTCAGTTGTTAGGGCCCAGGGGGAATGGAAACTGGGTAGGTAAATGTTGAGCGGGAATGGGAGAAATATTTTCTGCTGTACACATTTTAATACTTTCTGAATTCCAAATCATGTGACCATATTCTAGAAAGCAATTTAATAATTTGAATTTTTCAGGAAGTGAGGATAAAAAGATAATTCCAATAGACCATTCTGAAACTGTCAGCATAACAATGAACTGTTTTGGTGTGGGGGTAAAATCTGCAACAGGAGAATGTATCATCCTAAGAATCTAGATTTAGGCCAAACAGGCCTATCAGTCAGGTGTACTGCTTCTTCTCTTTCAGATAGAAGCAAGAAAGAGGCAGTTATTGATTGACACCAAGGACTCATGCCCTGATTATCAAAGAGAAAGAAAAAGTGGCAAAGGTTCTCAGCAGCCCAGCTAACTGATAGGAGTCTCTAAGTTACAGGTCAACGGTCCATGGGATTTGGAAAAGTCAATGTGTTGCCTCAAATTAAAAATCAGAGAGGGAATTACACAGCTCTCCCTTTGTAATGTAAAAGTTGCAAAGATCCAAGATAAATCCTCATTTTACCACCCTGAATGGCATATATGTTTCAATGCAGAGTGTTTCCTGTCTGCAAACCAGGAACAGGATGCTTGTTGACTGACAGATCTCGCTCTGAGCATTTAATCACCAAAGGGGTTCTTTAGAAGAGAATAATTAAATCCTAATAAAAATGAAAAAAGATTTCTTTCAAAATAGACATGTTAGCCAAATTTTAGTACCTCAAAACATTCTGACAAACCATTAGATACAAAGAATATTATAAATGAGGAAACAAGTACACCTTTGAGGCACCATGGTTTATTTAACTGGGTGAAAAGGCAACATTTTATTGGTAGATGCCACATTCCTGTGAGCTGATTGAAGGTGGCTGACACTTCACCATGAAGTTTGCATTACTTTCCAATTAGCTAAGCAGGTCAGACTTACCTCTGGGACCAAGAGCCTACAGCACTGTGATTTGAGAGGAAGGAACGGCATACAACCTTTTCGATCTTTAATCAGGTCTAGGGTCATACAGCAGCGTTTTTTAATGTTCTTGTGCCATACATTCCACAACATAGGAGAGTTGCATGCTGAATGGAAGTACTAAGAGTGTATGGGACTATGGGACTACTTGTCATTTCAAAACCACACTAATTCCATGCTTAATTGTGCACGTTGTTGAGATGAGTGCTTTGCAACGCATTTCTATCTGAGTCAGGCAGATAGACTCATCCCTACTTTTGAGGAGCTCACAGTCAAGGACGGACAGACACACTGATAAGATTGCAGCAGAGGTCATTTATATATTTAAATAAAATGCTGATTCCTGATAAATATATAAGTACAGCTGAATCCTGTAACACAGCATAAACTAATTCCAAGTTCATTTCATTCTATGTTTCAAGCTTAAGATTCCTTTTTTTTCCTTTAAGCCAACAATAGTTTTCAAACACATTAATGCTTAGTATCACCTACTAATGCTTAATATCACAAAATGAATACTGGATTTTTTTTAAGTAGATCAAGATACATGATTACACTACTTCTCTTCCATTCCAAACCCCCCTTAATCTGTTCAAAGTAGCAGTACTCAGGACAATTCAGCTCCCTTCAGTCCCATGGCTTTAAAGGACGTAGGGGCATATCGATATGGTTCATCACTCAGCTGCCTGCTCAAACTTTGCAGGCTCCTCCTACTCAGAGAAAATGGGTCAAGCACTGTAAGAAAAAAAAGGTCCTAAAAAAGAGAAAATAAATGTGCACTTTGTTCCTTTTACAATGTTTTTTTAGTTAGAGGAGCTTAAATTTAGAAGAAAACGTAGTCAAAAGAGGGGTACGTTTCACTATGTATATCATACTATCAAAAAGATTTCTTAAAAAAGAGGAAGGAGAAAAGAGAAAAACAAGGCAGGTGAACTTGACCTCAGAACAGTGCACAAGACAAAGAAAGTGAAGGAGGAAAAGATAGACATGATCATGTAAAGAAAGAATTAGTAAAACATTACAATCAAAGGAAAAGTAAAAATAAAAATTTGTAAAAAGGAAAAGGAGGACAAAGTAATTTTAGGGCGATTATATTACAGATAAATGTAAATGGAGCAACAGACACATTCCTTTAGGTTTACTTTTTCTATGGAAACGATCAGGGATCCATCCCCACCTCCATCCTCTTTATCTACTAACAAATTATTATTAACATTTTGTGCTCACTTACATAATTTTCTTTTTTAAAAAGCTACTTTCCAGTGCATTTTATTGCCTGACTTGTAATCTTTGAAAACCGGGTTTTAAATTTCATTGCAAATGCAAACTGACTCATATATATTTGTGTTATTAGTAACTCATAATTTAAAACAACGAAAATATATGGCATCCAAATGAATGTTAAACTTTCATAACTTGACTTATTTTCAATAAATGTTCAGTTAACAAAATGAACTTTTTCCTATTACCACAGCACAACACAGGCAAAAATGTATTGCTTTGTGCAGCCACGGCTACAACAAACGTTTTTTCTAATGTTGTGTTTCCCGTGTTTCCAGATGACAGCATGTAAATATTTCATTTGTGACTTCAGGTATTCAGAAAGAGATGCACTCACCGGAATGGCATAATGTAGCCAACAGCAGGGAATCAGTCTGCTGGTGGAAGATCTAAAAACTAGTAGTAGTCTTCAATTTTTTGTAAAGAGAAAAATACACGAAATAAGCCTGTTTTTTTTCTCTTCCATATATTCTAACATGGGCCATTCTTTCAAGTAAATCCTCTGAGCATAATTGTACATTATGACTGCCAACCCTTTGCAGCTCAGTAAAGCAAGGTAAGATAGCTTAGCGTAGCTTTTATCTGCAAGGATTCCCTGAGGCACTTTCTGTAAAAGGGTTAATGACAGATGTTTCCATTAAATCTGACCTACCTCTTAATTTTGCCATTGCTTGATAATATCCTGGCTTTGTGCTTATTTGCATGGGCAAATGGAGTCACTCCATAACAAGTAACACACCACCCTCATTGAAACAAAGGTCAATTCATTTTAAACCGATGTGCACAATATTTTTTGTAGTTGAAGTTAAAAAAAAAAAAGAAAGAAAACCTTTCATACAATGCTACTATTTACAAAGAATTAAAAGCTCTGTTTTCTAAATCCCTGGACACAATGTACAACTGTAGGCAGAAACAAGTATTATGAATAGAAATCAATACATCTCCGTGTAGGTAACCAACTAGAAAAATCACTTCTGTCTCTTAAGATGTTCCTCTTATTTTTATATTAAACACAACCAGGACATAGTACATTTTCTTTGCTGAGGAATTTGTTGCAAACTCCAAAATGCAAGCAGCACGTTCTTGTTTACTGAGTGTTACTACTTTTGCAAAGAAAATAAGCTGTAAATATAGGGGGAATACTTATTATCTTAGGTTGGGTAAAAAATATAGGCATTTATGCCTGTAGACTGGTAGTCCAAATGCTACCAATTTAGAACGTGGCCAAACTGTTTTATCACATGAAAAGAGTAAGTGACCTTGAACTTTGACCAGATTGCTGTAATAAGCCCCTTAAAAAATAGACAAAGTCAGTTTAAATAATTAAGTATAAGGCCCTATTCAAGCCTCTTCTTCCGATGCGAGGATCAAATCAGGCGAAGACGAATGTCAACAGGCCTTCCGCGATTCTTGTGCACACACACTTCAAATACGTGCTTCCTTATGAATAGTCCATAGCCAAGACTCAAGAAACACTGCCATAATCTAACTATGCTGGTTTACTTTTTTGTAACATTTAAGGGGTTTAAAATTATCACTTGCTAGAGATGTTCCTTCTATGTAATTATATACAGACTTTTATCCATATATATACAGATACTCTATGTGCATATCATATTTTATTTTATCATTATGGCTTAATCTCTAAGACATTTAAATATTGAAATTCTGGTATTAAATTTCACCTTACTCTGAAAACAGTTCTCCTGTGTTTTATTGATAGTAAATCCATATTCAAAAAACTCCCATTATACCAAAAACTTTAATTATCTGCAAAGGAAATGGGCTAAATTGGTGGTTAGTAAAGTGATACTTGCTAAATAGCTACTTTTCTTCATGTCAGATAAATAAAGCTAATTTTCTTCATCTCAGATAAATAAAGCCCACAGTTGGCACTTGGGTAATGCAAAGCATTGAAACAATTTAGAGAACCCACTTGCCTAGTCCAAAGTTTTGTTTTGTTTTGTTTTGTTTGATTTGCTAAAAAAAAATTTATTCTCACCATGCTGCCATAACTTTATCTGAAAATGGCACAGATGAGAAAGGAAAGATGAATGATCCTCAGGAAGGAGTCTTCTCTGCTGGCTCATGTGCCTGGGGGTGGGGGGGAGGGGGCAAAAGGAAGGGGTTCATATTCTCCCTTCTCAGAGATCGCCAGTATGTGGTGCCCAGCCCCAGGCTCAAACCTGCAGTTACCCGGGAAGCTGGGGAAAAGGGAATCATGTCTTCTCTGCTAATTCCCTATGGATGATCTTTCAAGACACAACTTAAAATTCAAAGTATAAAAATCAAATGAAATCAACAAATATTTACTGAGTACATAATTTTTATAGGATTCTAAGTACTGTAAAGGATAGAGTCAGAAAAATGTGTGTTTCCCTTTCTGTACAAATTTACCCCTTCATTAGGTAATAATAAAAAGTTAAACAGTAAAATCATACTATAAAAATAATATTAAAATGTAAAAAGTTAAATAAAATAAATATAAAAAACTAAATATATGGAATTGGTTGTGTTGAACAATGGAAGAAAGGAGGGATTTTCATCAGGTGATGGTTTGGGTTTATAAATCCAATCTGCACTTGTGGTAAATCCTCAAATAAAGGTGACGTGAGAACAATTGGTGTGTTTAGTCATAGTGTGTAGTTAATTAAAAAACAAAATAAAATACTATAATAATAACCAGAATTTATTGAACATTTATGTTTCAGGACTACACAAAGCAGTCTGTCAATTTACGTCACCTAATCTTCACAATTACACTATAAAGTAGATGCAACTATTACCCCCATTTTATGTGTAATAAAACTGAGGCTTGAAAAGGTCAAGGCCACAGAGTTGGTGTAAGTGCTGGAGCCAGAATCACACCTGCCCATTCTACATCTAGCCTTCCACTCTCAACCTGAATACCTCCTTTGTGGACACATGGGCTCTGGAATCAAACAGATGGGTTTATAGTCCACTTCTCCAATATATTTACTATGTGAGTTAAGGCAAAGTTCTTATATTTCTAAACTAGGAAAAACAAAACTGCACCTTTGTCATGGAGATTGATTGTTTTGGCCTGCCTGGTATCTTCTCTTCAAAATATATCAAGAACTCACACGACTCCACTCCAAGAAGATCAAAAACCCAATTAAAAAATGGGCAAAAGACTTGAACAGACATTTCTCCAAGGAGGATATACAGAGGGCACAGAGACATATGAAAAGATGCTCAGTATCACTAGCCATCAGAGAGATGCAAATTAAAACCACCATGAGATACCACTTGACACCGATCAGAGTGGCCCTCATAAACAGACAAATCAACAGACAAGTGTTGGAGAGGATGTGGAGAAAAGGGAACCCTAGTGCACTGTTGGTGGGATTGTAGACTGGTGCAGCCACTGGTGGAAAACAGTATGGAATTTACTCAGAAAACTAAAAATGGAATTGCCTTTTGACCCAGCAATTCCACTGCTGGGATTATACCCTAAGAGCCCTGAAACACCAATCCAAAAGAACCTATGCACCCCAATGTTCATAGCAGCACAATTTACAATAGCCAAGTGCCAGAAGCAACCTAAGTGCCCATCAGTCAATGAGTGGATCAAAAAACTGTGGTACATTTACACAATGGAATTCTACGCAGCAGAGAGGAAGAAGGAGATCCTACCCTTTGCAACAGCATGGATGGAACTAGAGAGCATTATGCTAAGTGAAATAAGCCAGGTGGTGAGGGAGAACTACCACATGATCTCACCTTTAACTGGAACATAATCAACAAAAGAAAAAAGCAAACAAAATACAACCAGAGACATTGAAATTAAGAACAATCTAACAATGGCCAGAGGGGAAGGGGGAGGGAACAGTGCGGGGAAGGGTTTCCAGGAAACACTATAAAGGACACATGGACATAACCAAGGGGGAGGGTGGGGACAAGGGAGGGAGGTGGGATTTGCTGGGGTGGGGGGGGAGGTAGGGGGAAAATGCAGACAACTGTAAATGAACAACAATAAAGTAATTTAAAAAAACAACAAAACAAAACAAACCATCTTCTTATGTGGGAAAAAATCAGTCCCCCATTCTCAAACAAGTGATAAGTATCTGACCATGCCCTAGACAAAAAAGCACTTTATTCTCTTAGCCACAAGGATGGGTTCAGTTTCAGACCCAATATATAAGCTAAACTAATAGATGGACTGTATAGGACTTGTGATAGAGCTATGAAGAGAGGAGCCCTAATTTTTAAAATTTTAGGATAAAGGACTAGATCTGTAGCAGAAACCATATGCACAAAGCCTACCTGAAAATGAAGCCAGCAGAGAGGAAGGCAAAGACAAATGAGAGATGGAGAGAGTGAATGAGCCCCCGGATGGCCGTGCCAGAAACAAAGCAGCTCTTGGTATTTTCCCTAACCTGAGCAGCAACAATCCCTCCTTGTTTACATGCAAGACTATTTGAATTGGGTTTCTGTCACTTCTGGCCAAAATAGCCCAGGCTAATAAATCACCTAACAAAGACAACGCATGTGAAGAACTCAAGATACCTGGAGTTAGTACGTACTCAGTGAATGCTGGCTGTTTTCCTTGTTATTTTAGTTATTACAGTTGTCAGGGTTTCATACCAACATTAGCGTCCTTAGATGAAAACCAGGAATGGAGACAGAAGAAATGACTATAGTTCAGTTTCCCTGTGCCAGTTATCATGAAAGAACAAAGGGATACGTTTTAAAAAGTTTAAGTATTAGGTATTAAGGAATACCAAAAGATAGTTTCTCTTGCTTCCCAGCCAGTGCTAGCATTCCAAACTGGCCTCACTGTGTCCCCAAAGGGGCCAGAACCAACCTTCACCACATACCCGTGGTGGAGCCACCATGTAGGGTCACACATCTAAATGGTTCTCCAGAAAGAAATAGAATTTCATAAAAACCAAGTCCCCACTTAATTTTGCTGCTATTGCAGTGTCGATGATAACTTTTTTACAAAGCTCAAAGCACGAGGCCTTGCAAAAAAGCAAAGAAATCTGGTTCTGAAAAGTCTCTTCTATGTCACCCAAAAGTCTAAGGTCAGTAATTGGAGCACAGTAATAACTGAATCACTTAAAGTTTATATGGCCGCCATATACCCTTGGCATCAATGTGACAGGAAAAACAAAAAACAAAAAAAAAAATCAACCTTTCCCTCTTCAGCTCTTCCTTAAAAAGGCCTTATAATGCAAGAAGCAAGAACGGCTCCAGGGGAACTGTTGTGAACCACTGCGTCAATCACAAGAGCATTAAAACACGGCTTGCTAGTCATTACAATATAAAGTATTCTCTTGCTCTGTGGAAAGTGGTTTCAAATAATTGTTGTGTTCG
The DNA here is from genome assembly GCA_007922815.1 of Macrotus californicus. Lineage (NCBI taxonomy): Eukaryota > Metazoa > Chordata > Mammalia > Chiroptera > Phyllostomidae > Macrotus > Macrotus californicus. The sequence goes on along the minus strand of VMDR010012267.1, from coordinate 5,652 downwards.
AACGGGAGCTTTCTTCTTTCTTTAATATAGCAATTTGAGAGAGAGAAGAAATAGAAGAGAAGATATATTCAAGAAACACACCAATATTAAAATAGTGGAATCAATTAATTGTCATCAAATGGCATCATTGCATTTTCAGAGAAGCCACACATTGTGTCCTTCTAGACCCAAAGGGCAGGCTCACATCCTGACAGTACAGTTGGAAAATTGAGGTATAACAATAGCAAGAAAGGGGCAAGAATCTGACCTGATCTACCTATGCAGAGAAAATTCTCCTCTGACTTTAAAACACTATTGTTTCTTCCAGGCCTCTCTACTGCAGAGCTAAGAAGCACGAGTAGAATCAAGTCTGAAAGGTTTTTACCTTTAGTTCTGACTTCTCCATCTGGTTTCAGCAAAGATGACTTTTAACACTGTTAGTTTTTGGTTTGTGTTAGAGAATATGTGATATAAGAATAATGCAGATATTTGCCAAAAAGAAACGAACTGGGCTAGTGGTCAAATATCAGGGGCTCTAAATGTTCCTATGTGACAGGAACTGATGAAGGAATATATTACAGTGCCTTAAATTGAAGCCAGCAAAGACTCACACCATTATTACAGACCAGAGCTCTTCAACTAGGGTTTCTCTGTAGGAAAAAGTAGTAGGCAGTAGAAGGGTGGGGCCTTCTGACAGCTTTCTAAAGACATGGCCCTAAAGAGTTAGAGCTTGCCAATGGGCCACCCACGGAAAATTCTACTGCTTATATGAACCATCACATTAAGTTATAAGAACATAAATGAACAAAATAGCCAGTCTCGCAATTCTTGCAAAGAAGTTCGGAGCCTCAGAAACGGGACAGAGAATGATGAGATGGTATGAGGCCAATCTTTTGTGGGGTGGCCCTGGGCAACTTATTTTGTGTCTCAGTCTCTTCAGCTGTAGACTGGTGCTACCACTGCGATTACTGATAACAATAAAAAACCCCAACAACTCCTATTAACATCATGGTGAGAATTAATGTGCAGCCAGTTATTTAAGAATGAGGGAAGAAAGGTACGTACGATGTTATACTATTACAAAGTACTTTATCAACCAGCGTATTACATAATGTGTTATAATGTACCATGTGCCCATGGAAACATGAAATCATTCATAGTTCTTAAGTACTGCCAGATGCGCAGCTATAACAAATTTCAACCCTTTCAGCAAATTCACCCACACACTCACTTCTCCAACCAATATTTCCACTAGTAACTGTCAGAGTTGAGAAATCTTAGAACAGACCCTTATTCACATCTCTGTGGTAATTACATATAGTTTGCTTCATATTTGGGTAGGGAACATGTCTTATTCATAATTTTATAACTAGTGACTTGCCCTGTTCTAGCATATAATTAGTGCTCAATAAATGTTTATTGAATGAATGAGTGAACAAACAAACAGATAACAGTCAGAGTAAATCAAAGAGTAACCCTTAGTTACGGCACTACCTAGACTAAGAAGAGTCTCTAATGTAAGAAACATTTAGAATGGAGGTGGTCAAAGATTGGCTCCTTCCCAGCGAGTCTATATGTTATTTCCTAGTATTAGTTCATTTGTCACTTGTCATAACTTTCTGGAATGTACAAGTAATCCTATTACAAAAGATCCTGCCATTCTCAATGGAGGCATCTGGCTTTACTTAAGAATGTTGAATGATTTCATTTTTTAATGGCTGGGAACATGGTACATTACATCCTTCACAAAGATTGAAGAATCTCTGAATATTATAATATACCTGTGGTAGGTGAAGAAATACTCTAAATTTTGCACTAATAATCCTAAGGCACACAAATGCAATGAATAGGGAAAACATCTGGACTTGGAATCAGAGAATCTAACCCTGCCACATACTTGCTCTATGATTTTGGCCTACTAAACTAGTTTTGTCCAAGCTTCTGTTTCAATCTGTAATGACAACTATGTGTAATTAAAAAATTCATTCATCCAGGGTCAATGAGGTAATTAAGTAAGTCAAATACTGTAGGCAAAAGTAGCATTTAAGTCAAAATGCCATGTGATAGCATGACAACTAGTGATAAAGTAGCTGAGAAGTCCATGATGTAAATAAACTGAGATCCTTCAGCTCAGGGTTCGTGAATTATTGATCTCAATAGTTGGTGTACCTAGCACACAGCCTTAAAAAAAATCAAATGAACCACCAGTCTCAGTGGTTAAACTGAAGGCACCAACAAGGTACGTGTGTTCAATCTTCAGAGTGGCCCTTCCATGCTCCCTTCTGATAAACTCTGTAATACAGTGTTCTTCCAAGTGTGGTCCTCCCACAGCCAGCATTAGAGTCGGCTAGTTTGCTTGTAAAAATTCAGGCTCCCAAAACTCATCCAAGAAGATTTTAATGCCACATATCAAGCACCCAAGATAACTGTTATGTACACTAGTATAGCAGGTTTTAAATTTACTTTTGAACATCCAGTACCTATGGTACAAGATCAGAGAGGGGATGTGCTCTTAACTTACATATTTTATATATCCATCTTTTTTACAGTTTACAAACTGCTTTCAAATACATAAAACAGAACATTAAAAACAATGAGAAATGGTTTTTAAAACTCTATAGTAGTGCAGAAATGTGAGATAATACAATATTAAAGTAAAGTTGTGTCCATAATAAATTTAAATATTAGTGGTTTTTCTTAATACATTTACGTGATTATTGTTTGTGTCTCCCTATGAAACTGTGCTTTATTGGGTTCTGAAACCTCACTTTGTTTCCTGCTGTATTTTGGCTCTAACAATGGCCTGACACATAGTAGTTGCTCAATAAATAGTTGTTGAATAGAACAATAAATAAATAAATAAACATATATAAATATGTAAAGAGAATATGCACCTCTTAGAAAAGTTGTTGCCTCAAAATATGCCTGTTCCTTCATACATAAGGACCAGTTCATATGAAAGAATAGATAGCCCAGGGCCTGTTTATCAGAAGAATGTAGGCACACAGGATACAAAAATAGGCTATCAGTCACAGAGATTTTAACTATTCCTCTGAGACCCCAACTTTTAAACTGAGGTTGAAAATGCAAACTGGAAGGTAATTTCTCCAATCTACACAAGCTTTTATTCCAAAATGAAACCCAGTTGCACAGAAAGGCCTTCTGAATAACGACACTTTGCAAGAGCGGCATCAGGGTGTGACAGTTTTGTGACAGGAGTGTCAGTAGTGGTCAGGTTCTCCTGCAGTTATGAGAAGAATGACCGTGATCTGGCAGAGACAGTAAGTTTAAGAGCCGGATCTTGACTGGCTGCTGTCCCCAGGACGCCACTGCTGGCGAGCTCACTCTGTGCCCTCCAATCCCTGAGAGTTAAGGGAGGGGTAACTGGTTGTAGACATCAGGAACAGTGATAAGGAGACAGGAGAACCATGTGGATGTTTAGCAGTGGTGTTCTTGCTAAACAGAGTGTAAGTTCAGTTTCCACAGGGATGACATGTGGCTGTAATTACACTTCCGAGTACACAGAGATGGATTTGGGAATATGTAAGTTAATATGGGAAAGGTTGGGGCACAGCACCTCCAAAATGAATAATCACTAAATGGGTTCAGTGCTAAAGTCCACGCTTTTTAATTGCCAAGTTCCCACAATGACCATTGTCAACATTCCCATCTTCTCCCTTCACGGTCTCCGTGAAACATTATCCTTATCTATCTGGCTCTGCTTTGCAAACAATACGAAGGCTCAACACCCATAATTACAAAACCACCTGAATCCTTAACTAAGTCAGAGTAGGTGAGGGCATAGTCAACTTCAATCTAAAGGAGTTTGGTTCTTGAGAAGGGACCATGCTTATTGATCCATGTATTTCTATATTCTTTCATTCAAAAAATATTAGAATGCCTCTAGAAACTTACAGTCTAATGATACCTGGTAGGATACCAATAATTATGTATTAAATGAATAAATGCAGAAGGAATAAGTGTGCTATAATTCTGCAATGAACCAACTATACAGCATTGCCAAAGAGATAGAAAACTTTCTCTTGACTATCAGTTGATGCGGAGGACTGATAAATGCACGAAGATCTTAAAATTTGCTGTTGCTGCTAAACTAACAAGTGTCAAAAACAAACAAACAGAAAAACAAAATCCCACAATCTAACCCATGTAGGTATCTGTAAGGTTTAATAAAATACTGAATTTTCAGATGGTGTGACGTAGAAATCAATCAATTATGGAAATGAAAATATTCTAAAATAGTTTCTGATAAAGATAGCATAAAAAAGATGAAAAGCTGCACATAATAAGTGCTCAACGAGTGTTTGTTGAATGAATCCTTAGAAAGATCCTTTTTACAAGTATATAGAAACAGAATGAACAAAAAGTATGAAAATGGAAATTGAAGGTTTGATCCATAAACAGAATAAGCAGCAAATTCCAGGGTGTAAATATCTAGAGAGATATTCTCCAATGTTTATCAGAAAGTCAGAGTAGAAAACTAATGTGTTACATTTCTGCAGAAATTAGTTAATGCATTACTAAAACAAAGTCACCTCTGATATATAAAAGGCACCAGTGGTTAAAAGTTCACAGTTGTCCTTAAAAATGTTTTAAGAAAACAGGAAGGAAAATATTACTCCTACTTGTAACTAAGCAATGGGGGAAAAGGTGAAGAGTAAGAAATATCCCAAATGGCACAGAGCTGAACCACAACAAGATGAACACAGGTGGTCAGATATTCCATGTAACCTTTCACCTAAAAATTGCCATCTTCCTGAAAGAACTAATTCTACCAGTGGCTTAATTCTGATTCAGAAGGAAAGAGTCACTTTCTGAGTCATAACATCACCATGGTTTTCCTTTTGGTCCTTCGTTCCAAGCCTACCAAAACCCAACCCATTTTAATTTGTCTAAAGGTGGCCTGGCCAGCACCAGAATTTAATGCTTCCATAAATGAACTCTGATTGACATGAAAGATGACTCACTCCCCCCCCAAAAAACCTTGCATTGCTGCCATTTGGTCAGTTTGGGGTTTGTTTTTAAAATGAATGCCAGTTGAGGCTGAGCAGAAGCCAGGGTGTGTTTTTATTTTATGTCTCAAATAAAAATAAAGAGCTGGGTATGAATAATCAAAGTGGCAGGCGCCTCCCTGGATACTTCTAAACCTTCCAAAAGCAGTCCCGAGGCTCAGCAAAATGTAATATAGTCAAAACAACCATGAACAGCATTAACACCAAGGGTTTGTCCCTGAAAAATAAAATATTTGCTATACAGATTCCCTTGTAGCCCCAAACTCTAGGGCCTTTTAACATTATATTAAGTTAAAATATCCTTTTTGGAAGCTGGTAGTCCTAGAAAGAGTATTTCTAGAAGTTAGAAGGATTTTATATAAAACGTAGATGTTATTATATAGTATGACTCTTAAAACAAGAAGAGATTCTTCCAATTAACTATACATACTTTATCACTCCCTATTAAACAGTAGGAGACATATGGTGAACTTCTTGTTATTCTGACAGTGATCACCAGTTTTATGTATTACATGTATTCTTCACTTCCCTCTCTACAGTTTGCATTTTCTTTGGATAGTGCACAATGCTTACACACTCAGGAAAAAAAGAGAGGAGAGGAGGGGAGAGGAGAGAAGGGGAGGAGAGGGGAAGGGAAGGGAGG
>VMDR010012266.1:9835-26978 GCA_007922815.1 Macrotus californicus | reverse complement strand
ATTATTAGTTTTAGGTGTATATCATAATTCAACATTTACATATACTGCAAAATGAAGCTAGTTAATCTCCGTCATCATATATAGTCAGGTTTTTTTTCTTATGTTGAAAACCTTTAAGATCTATTCTCTTAGCAATCTTCGGATATATAATACAGTTTTATTAAATATAGTCATCATTGCTGTCCATGGCATCCCCGTGACTCATTTCATAGCAGAAGGTTGTACCTGCTGACCCCTCTCACCCAGTTTACTCACCCCCTTCTCACACCCCTGATGACCACCAATCGTTTCTCTGTCCCTAGAGCTTGGTGTCTTTTTATTCCACATGTGAGATCATGCGGTATTTGCTTTTCTCTCTCTGCCTTATTGCACTTAGCACAATGCCATCAAGGCCTGTCCATGCTAGGACAAGTGCCAAGATTCTATTTTTTACTGCTGAATAGTATCACATTGTCTACACGTATACAAACCACATCCTTTCTATTCATTCACCCGTCAATGGACACAAGTTTTTTCCGTATCTTGGCTACTGTAAATAATGCCGCAGCAAGGGTGGAGCTACATATGTCTTTTAAAATTAATGTTTTCATTTTCTTCTGATCAATACCCATAAGTGGAATTACTAGATCATATTTTTAATTTTGGGGGCATCTTCCACACTGTTTTTTCACAGCGGCTGCACCAATTTACAATCTCAGCAATAGTGCACGAGGGTTCCCGTTTCTCCACATCCTTGCCAACACTTGTTATTTCTGACCTTTTGGAATAGACGTTTTGAAAGGGATGAGGTGACATCTCACTGTGATTTTGATTTATATTTGCCTGATGATTAGTGACTTTGAGTAGCTTTTTATGTATCTGTTGGCCACCTATATGTCTTTTTTGGAAAAAATGTCTACTCAGATACTCTGCTCATTTTTAACTGGATGGTCATTTATCACTTTTTGGGATTGAGTTGAATACTAATTCCGATTAGATATAAAATTTGCAAATATTTTCTTCCATTCAAGTATGTTGCCTTTTTATTGTGTTGATTTCCTTTGTTGTGTAGAAGCTTTTTAGTTTGATGTAGTCCCATTTGTTTATTTTTGCTTCTGTTACCTTTGCTTTTGGAGTCAGACTGAAAAAAATTCATGGCCAAGACCAATGCCAAGGAGCTTCCTGCCCACACTGTTTTCAGGAGCTTTGTGACTTGAGGTCTTGTAGTCAAGTCTTTGATTCATGTTAAGTTAATTTTTGTGTGCGATGTAAAATAGAAGTCTAGTTTCATACTTTGCGTGTGGTTGCTCAGGTTTCCCAACACCATGTTGAAGGGGCAGCTTTTTCCCATTGTATATTCCTGGCAGCTTTGCCATAAGTTCATCAACCGTATGTACTTGACCTTTTTTCTGGGCTCTCTGTGTGTGCCATGGATCTGTGTGTCTGTCTTTATGTCAATACTATATTTTTGATTACTTTAGCTTTGTAATATAGCTTGAAATTAAGAAGTATGCTTCCAACATCCTTATGACCGTTATTTTGAATCTCATTCAGGCAAATCACTTATGTCTGTTTCATTGAGATATGCTTTTGGAAGTTCTTTTGCTGGGAACATATCTCATGCTTATTTTTTTGTTCCTGTATCTGACTTTCTGTGTTTTGCACATGGGATGAAACATGTACCTCTCCCAGTCTTAACAGAGTGGTTTCATATAGGAGATTAACTTCATCAGTCAGACCTGCCTAAGCTCCTGAATGTCTCTCAAACTTCTGGCATTGTCCCAGCCTCCTTTCTTGTTCATAGTGGCTCTAAGTAGTGGAGGACATGCCCAGAGCCATCCATGTTCCCAAGGGACTGATTGCACTCACCACCTAGATTGAGGCTGGCTGGAAGCTGGATGCTCAGGCAGCAGCTGGGAAAGTAGTATGTAGTTAAGCCCCTTTTAAGGAGAAACAGGGAGGTGGGTGTCTGCCTGCTCAGTGTGCATTGGGCCCACATGGAGGGTGTTTTTCTCCTGAGCCTATTGAGAACTGCTTCTTTGTTCTGTAAGACTCATGAATGGAAGACCTATTGGCTATCAGATCCAGGACCCCTGGGGACTCATCCCATGGGTATCAGTCACAAAAGCGGGGGACTGGACATGTGTATGAGCTCATCCCAGGTGACTTGGAGTAGGTTAGGGGGATAAGACAGGGGACATGTCAGTCAGCTTTCCCTGTCCTTGGGAAGGATGAAAGCTATAGCCCCTAGATATGGGGTATATTAGAAGCCTGACCGTCGAGCAGCTGCTTTTAAAGTATGCAGGACACCTTTCAGGGAAAGGCGGGGAGATGGGCGTTTTTCCTGCTCTATCTATGCCGAGTGCAGGGGGCACAGCCATGGTTAGTGCTGGAGCACCTGTTAACAACTGCTTCTTTGTTTCTATAGTCTTGTGGATCTTGTGGACACAGACTGTCAACTTTCCGAGGTAGGTATGTTGAAGGCCCATTCCTTGGAAGGGAGTCTTAAAAGTTGGGGGATTAAATACAGGGCCCAAGGCTTTCACTACTCGGGAGAATCTGGGAGTTGAAAGTTTCCTTCTGATGGTGTGGCGTGATGCCAGGTGAGGGTTTTATGATGAGTGTGTCTCCGTCTTTCTTCCTGGATTTGATATGGGCATTTTCTCATTTCAGAGGTAACTACTCTGTGTGTAGCTGTGCATTTGTCATGTCCATGGGAGAACCTTCTATGTTGTCATCCTGGTCAACCAACCTCTAGAATTTTTTAATCAGCTAGGAATTCAAGGGCAAAAGGGAAACTGGTGGCCATGGTCTATAGCAGTCGGACTCTCTTTGGAAGATTACTGGAGGATCACGGCTTGGAGGTTCTCTAGTCTATGCCTTTCCTTTTGCAGGTGCTGAGTCTGAGTCTCACAGTAGTGAGTTAACCAAAGACTACTTTCTTCTTGAGAGAGTCTCTGCTCCCTCTAACCTCTCCTCTAAGGCCGAGTTCCGCCTTTCTCCTCTGTGCCTTCCCTTCCATGGTGCCTTTTACACACAGCTGCTGGATCATGCATCACGCTAGCTTGTTTCAATAACTGTTGAGATACAATATTATTAGTTTTAGGTGTACAGTGTAATGATTAGACATTCATATAACTTAGGAAGTGATCACCCCAATATGTCTAGTACCCATCTGGCATCATGCATAGTTACTACAATATTATTGACTATATTCCCTATGCTGCACTGTACAGCCCCGTGACTAATTTCATAACTGGCAATATGTACTTAATCCCTTCACCTGTATCACTCATTTCCCAAACCTCCCTCCCATCTGGCAACCAGCAGTTTGTTCTCTGTGTCCATGAGTTTGTTTTAACTGTACTTTTATGTATCTGTGTCACCCACTCAACTGTAGGCTCTTTGATGAAAGAGGCCTACATCTGAGTTGTGTGTTTCCCACAACATACAGATCTCAATAATCCTAGAGGAAAGAAAGGATATCTTGTGATTATTTAGGAAGTCTCCAGAATGCCTAAAATAATGTGCTCTCAATTCAGAGAATTGTTTGGAAAAGTGGCTTAGGCCATTGCTGAGGAAGGGAGTGGTACATAACGCTTTATGAGGCAGATGACTCCAAAGGAGGACATCCCTTACTTCCATTCTCTGGTCGTGTGCTTTTATCAATCTGCAGGTTTTATTCCTCAAAGAAACATGCAGGTGATAGGTGATGTTAATGTGAATAATGTCCTATAATTGAATACACGTTTTTCATGAAGAAAGAGACAAAAACCCTACAATGCTTACTGTGAGTTGGATGAAATAAGCCATCTCATGATGTATACTGCTTCACAATTTTAATAGCTCAGGACGAAGCCAGGCTCTTTGTTGAAATATAATAAAAATTGCAAATAAGCAGCAGCACAAAAATCCTACAATGTCAGAGGGATACTGGCTCTGCCAGAAAAAAAATCCAAGTTTTTCAGACCATTAATCTCAGTGACAACCACAGTCTCTTTTGAAAATCCTTATACAAGTAAAACCCTAAGTATGGCAACCTTTATTTTTATGTGTTCTGAGTCTTTGTAGGCCTATTCTCATGGCAATGCCATTGAAATGATCAAATTAGTACTATGATTCTATATAGTACATTGTAAAATTAGCATTAGTAGCAATAATAGTTAACTTTTATTTAGAGTTTAGCATGTGTAGGTGCTTTAAACATTTATGTGCTGATCCATTTAATTCTCGCAATCATCATACATGTACTGATTTATGTTTTATTTCACAGACCTGAAAATTGAGGTAGAAAAAGGTAGAGGAACTTGCCAATGCATGTAACTTACATGTGGTTAAGATTTGCTTTTAAACCATCTCTCTCCAATAGAAATATAATGTTAGCTGTCTATGTCATTTTAAATTTTACACTATGCATATTAAAGTAAGTAAAACAGGTGATCTTAATTATTATAGTTTATCTAATTCAATAAAACTTATTTCAATATGTAGGCAATATGACAATTATTAATTTACTTTTTGGGTAATGTCTTTGAAATCTGGTATGCATTTTACACTTATAGGACATCTCAGTTTGGACATTAAATTTTCATTTGAAATATTTCGGCTGTTTTAGATTCCTTGAATGTTTCTAATGCCTGAATTGAGTATATGTTAAAATTTAGGTTTAATTAACTAAAATTTGGAAATTTAGTTTCTCAGTTACAGCAGCCACAATTTAAGTGCCCAATAGTCCTATTGGGCCAGTGTTTCTGTGTTATCACAGACCTAGAAATTTTCCTCAAGACCCACTGTTCTTACCAAACAAATAGTTAATAAAGAGTTGTTGAATTAATATTGAACCACTATGTTTTGCTGTCTTAAATAATGTGATAGAATGCATCATTTAACTGCATTTCATATTTATTGAACCACTATTTGTGAGCACCATGCTAATATAACCTTAGTGGCTAAGCTAACACTACAGGTTCTAATGTTAGAAGAGCTGGACTCAAGTCTTGGTGATATTAGTTTGCAGCCATGTGACTTTAGCAAGATAAAGAAAAAGAAGCCTTACATCTTGATAACCAAAGGAATAGTCCAGTCTGATGGGCCACCCTGAAGAACATCTGATCAAGGTGACTATTTCTCTGTAGACATAAATAAAACCAAATGGCAACTATTTTAAAGAGTCATCATCTCTTTCTTAAGAAATCGTATCTATGCAATTTGGTACCTTATATGTTTATTAGTGGGCTTTAAACAAACATGCTTGGTGTTTCCAAGTCCATTGCTGTCACTGGTAGAGTAATCTTATGCTAAGCTTACTGGACTGAAAAAAGGCAGTTGTGTTCCTTGCTTACCTTTGCTATTGGGACACAAAATGTGTGAAACTTCTCGGAGCAGTTGGACCACTTCTTCCTTTCTGTCTCTTTGTCACTGATGCAGAGTGTGAGTATTTGAATAACAACTCTTAATCTCAGTTCTAGCCACAGCCCTTATCAACCCCAACCCTAAGCACTGTCCATGTTCCAGAGAGAGCCACCACTTCCTATCAGGGTTGCTTAACATCCCCTAAGGCCAGGTGATTGGACTAGCAGATCTCATATGTGCATGAATCATATGTAGGGTGAACATATTAGAGCTTGCTCGTTGGTGTATAGACCATCCCAACAAGAGTGTGACTAGAAATATCTCTTGTTTCTTCTATAGAAAACAAGAATCTTGAGCTTGCATAGCTCAATGGCATTTGCTTCCACTGTAGAGATGAAGGCTATTCCTTGACTTTCCTAACATTTGAGGATGGACTTTCTGGCTTAATTGTCTGGACCTTGCTTTAGTGGTATTCTCACACTGGATCCAAGGTACAGAGACTACCTAGCCAGCCTATGAAGGGGGGTGGGGAGAGAGAGAGAGAGAGAGGGAGAGAGAGAGTTTAATTTTGTCTCCATAGAATGACAAACAGACCATTTAGGTCATTTAGTCACCAATATAGAGGTTAAGGTACAGTAATCTTTTATTCAAAGGAATATGGGGGGGAGGCATGACCCAAGCATAGATGTGGTGTATGGAGGATATAGTATATTATTAAGGAATGATTAGTCTTTATTAGATTATATTATTTCCTGTTATATGGAGTAATCTTAAAAATAATTTGAAAAGGCACTTCTTGCTGGTTTCTAAGCCAGTGGAAAGAATGTCAAGTAGTGAGTAGAGCATTAGCCCTTGACTCCTCCTTACTGTTGGTGGCACCTGAACCCACGCTAGGTGACTTTTGGACTTGATTGAAGTGCCACAGTGGGCTCACCTCATGCTGGCTCTGGTTTCCTGGGGCCAGATAGTGCAATCCAGAAACTCAGAGGACTTAGCTCCCCATGTGGGGAATCTTGATCAATGGGAGACAGGGGATGGGATGGTCCTAGGCAGATAAGCTCTCTTCCTTTCCTGCATGCTAAGAAAACATGCCTGCTGAGTGGCCTGCTGTGTCCCTGCCGCATGCTGTAAAGCAGCAGCAAGCGTGAGAACGTGTCACATGCTTTCACTTTGCATCCTCTATGCTCACCTTTGTTACTCCCTCATGTTCACTTCCCTGGGCTTGGACCTTCCACATAAAGTGTTAGTGTCTTAATCCTCTGAGCTCAGACCTAAGGTAATGTTCTATCCTGGGCTTTTACCAAGTAAAGATGGAACTAAGAGTTTTCTTTTTTAAACTCTGTGCCATTCTAAAAGCTCCCGTTTTCTTCCCAAACCCTTGGTCTTAGATTACATAAAAGGATGGTGATGGACAGGCCCTATTCTGGAATCTTGCAGTGGCTAGGTGGAGTGGACATGCTGATTTTTGTATTTATTCATCCCATTTAGCCCAGTGTAGTCTGGCAATAGTGATATTGAGGAAAGGCAACCTGGAAAGGAAATATCTGTATTCAGGGACAGAAAATACAAAGTATGCCATGTCCCTGAAAAACTTCACATACCACATTTCAGAGGGGGAAGGCCAAACTCTTTCTGCGAAATTTGTTGGGTATCCCCCTTTTTTATCAAAGCCATGTTGATACACTCTGTTTTGCCACCTTCCCTAAAGGTCTCACAACTGGCCTGTAGGTGTCTTAACCACTAGGTGACCTAACATAAATACAGAACATGGCTGGGGCTTCCTCCACCCTTGTCAGGAAACTGATACTTATGTGGGGTGATTGTCAAGGCACCAAAAGGGCCTTGAAAATATTCTCCTCATGAATCTATTTCACATAATAAGGCATTTATTGAGCACTTACCATGGGCCAGATACTATGCTAACCTTCTTACACATATTACCTTTTTAAAAAATTGTTATTCTATTACAGTAATCCCAGTTTTACCCCATTGCTCTCCCCTGCCCTGCCTACATCCCGCTCCCACAGTAAACCCCCACCCTGTCATGTATTACCTCTTTTATTCTTCACAATAACACGACAAGATAAGCTGTTATTGTTTTATTTTATAGATGAGGAAACTAAGGCAGTGGGAGCTTAGGTATCTCATCTAAGGTTACTCAGCTGGCCCAACTGATGTAGTCTGAATTCAAGCCCAGGTCTTCTGAGGACAGGGCAGGGTGTTTAGCCATTAGTCTGAGCTGTATCCTCTATATTATACTGATGTGAGAGCTGTGCTTTCCAAACTTGTGTCAATGATTTGTGTTCCCTTGCTTCTGAACTGGCTTTCTCTTTCTTTAAAACACTTTGTCTTTGAAGATCCAGCACAGGAAACACTTCCTCTGGGAAAGCTGATGACTTTCCCTGTGTCTGGCCTTTGCTCCTCTGCACACAGTCCCTCCACTTCCCCAAGTATCACCAACTCAAGACTATAAGCATAGAAAGATTCATAGAAGGCTCGGGGCCGTGAGGGGATGTCTGTGTTTGTAGAGGTGGTGGGGGTTATTAAAGTACAGAAAACATACTAACCACACTTGTCCTTCAAAGTGTCTTGGTTGTTCCTGAATTGGTGGATCCGCCCCATAGAGCCCAGACAGTACCCTCTGGTTCTCCTCCACTGCACCCTCCCAGTGCATAGAGTATTCTCAACGTCCCCAAGGGGCATATGTTCCAAGACCTTCAATAGATACCTGAAACCATGAATGGTACAAACCCAAACATACCATGTTTTTTTCCTGTATGTACTTGTGATAAAATTTAATTTTTAAATTAGGCACAGTGAGATATCAACAACAAATAATAAGTAGAAAAATAAACAGGTACTGTAATAAAAGTTATGTGATTGTACTCTTTGCTCCCCTTCAAAATACCTTATTATGCTGTACCCAGCCTTCTTGTGATGCTGCAAGATAACATAATGTCTACATAACAAGACAAAGTGAGGGGAGTGGTGTGGCATTGTGACCTAGCCTTACAACACTATTCGCTCTGACAGTAGATCAGAAGGAAGATCGTTCGCTGCAGATGATCCTAGATCATGAAGACATGATGATGTGAATGGTTGAATTGTCAGGAGCAGCAGGGGTGGATGGTTGGAGAAGTTTAATATTTTCAGACCGTGGAGACTGTGGGTATCTGAAACCACAGAAAGCAAAACTGCAGACAAAGCAGCCTACTGAATTATTTCTTTCCTCCATGAGAGAATGCCAGGCAGAAACTCAAACATGCCCTTCATTATACAAAAACAACGCACCAGTTCTTGTGTCTAAGTCCCGGCCCATCTAGGACTCTTTTTCTTCCCCTCAAATTGCCCATCCATACACTGTGTTTTCCTAAACAAAGACAGTTTGCTTTTCCCTCACAAAGAAGTCTGTTTTGGTTTCTTAACTAACTTTAATCTTTCTCTCCACCCCACATGAATGGATGAAAGTGTACATGAATCCTTGAATGGGTGACGAGGTAGAGATTTTTATTTATCATAAATTCTCCATGAGGATTTCTTGCGGAAAATCAGTCAGAATGAGAGAACTAGTCTGTCCGGGCTACGCTGCAGGCCTCTGTGAGGAGGGAGTGGGAATCAGGGCCTAGGGCTTCCTAGGCTGGTTGGTGACCCTTTTTTAGATAAACCCATTCTTTCTCCTAAATTTTTTTAGAAAGAAAAAATATATGACTTTTATCCTTAAGTAAGTGATTCCATACTAATATAGAATGCTTGTTGGACACTACTTACTTTCTCAGAGCTTGGAATCAGATTCCATATCACTACCTTTATTTTCCTGTCCCTCATTAATTTTCAAGAAGTAATTGTCTTTTGACACGGCAACGACCAAAACCCAACTTTGCAAAGATATGACATCACCAAAAGAAATGTAGCACCATTTAATGCTGAAGGTGTGAATTACCTGGTTGTAGCAGTCCATGTGGTTTCCAATAGACTCTGCTGTTTCTCTACTTCATTCTGTCGCTCTTCAGAGGCTCACACTGCAACAGGCACAGCCAAAAGGAGGTAAGGTCCTTGTCCTAAATATAAGCACTAGTTCCTGCTGGGGGTGGGAGGGGGCAAGGATGTTACAAAGTTCAAATTCAGTTGGTCAGGAACTATGACTGACAGACAGCTCTTTCAACAAATTTGGTAGAGGAGGAAGGGAAGCTGTGGACTCCATTCACTCATTTATTTGCCCTTTTCCATCAGTGGAGTCAAAGAGCTCACCATAAATGCTTCTGTCTTTATCCACTGTCCTTTGCATTAATTTCCCCTTCATTGGATCATTCCCATTGGCATGCAAACATGCTATGATATTTTTCTTCTTAAAACTAACTCCTCTATTCAAACTACTTTATTCACTTTTCTCCTTAGTTATTGCTCCACTTATTTATTTATTTATTTATTTTTAAATTCCCAAACTTATCAAAAATTTTTTTTAAATATATTTTATTGATTATGCTATTACAGCTGTCCCATTTTCTTCTTCTTTTTTTCCCCTCCACCCTTCACCTCCCCTCCCACCAGCATTCTGACACCTTAGTTCATGTCCATGCTTTGTACATGTAAGTTCTTTAGCTTCTCCATTCCCCATACTATGCTTAACCTTCCGCTGTCTATTTTGTATGTACAATTTATGCTTCTTATTCCTTATACCTTTTCCCCCATTCTATCCCCTCCCCTCCCAGCTGATAACCCTCCATGTGATCTCCATTTCTGTGATTCTGTTCCTGTTCTAGTTGATTGCTTAGTTTGTTTTTGTTTTAGATTCAGTTGTTGATAGTTGTGAGTTTGTCATCATTTTACTGTTCATAGTTTTGATCAACTTCTTTTTCTTAGATAAGTCCCTTTAACATTTCATATAATAAGGGGTTGGTGATTATGAACTCCTTTAGCTTTACTTTACCTGGGAAGCACATTATCTGCCTTTCCATTCTAAATGATAGCTTTGCTGGACAGAGTAATCTTGGATGTAGGTCCTTGTCTTTCATGACTTCGAATATTTCTTTCCAGTCCCTTCTTGCCTGCAAAGTTTCTTTTCAGAAATCAGCTGGTAGTCTTATGGGAACTCCTTTGTAGGTAACTGTCTCCTTTTCTCTTGCTGCTGTTAAGATTCTCTCCTTACCTTTCATCTTGGCTAATGTAATTATGATGTGCCTTGGTGTGTGCTTCCTTGGGTCTAACTTTTTTGAGACTCTCTGAGCTTCCTGGATTTCCTGGAAATCTATTTCCTTTGAGAGATTGGGGAAGTTCTCCTTCATTATTTGTTCAAATAAGTTTTCAATTTCTTGTTCTTCCTCTTTCCTTCTGGAACCCCTGTGATTCAGATATGGGAACATTTAAAGTTGTCCTGGAGGTTCCTAAGCTTCTCCTCATTTTTCTGCATTCTTGTTTCTTCATTCTGTTCTGGTTGGCTGTTTATTTCTTTCTTCTGCTCCAAACCATTGATTTGAGTCCTGGTTTCCTTCCCATCACTGTTGGTTCCCTGTGCATTGTCATTTATTTCACTTTGCATAGCCTTCACTTTTTCCTTTATTTTGAGACCATACTCAAGCATTTCTGTGAGCATCCTGATTATCAGTGTTTTGAACTCTGCATCTGATAGGTTGGCTGTCTCTTCATAGCTTAATTCTATTTTTGGAGCTTTGATCTGTTCTTTCATTTGGGCCATATTCTTTTTGAATTGGTGCCTGTTACGTAGTAAAGGGCAGAGCCTTAGGTATTCATCAGGGTGGGGCAAACCCACAATGCTGTGTTGTGATGCTGTATGTGGGGGAGGGGTCCAAGAGGGAACAATGCCCCACTTGGCTCGGCCAGCTTTTAGTCACTTCTCCCACTACCCATGAGCAAATTGGGCCCTTCTGGTGCTGATTCCCAGGTGGGTAGGTTTGCTCAAGTTCTAGGACACTGTGGGTCTTTCCAACAAACTCTCCTGTGAAGCTGGAAGTTTCTCCTGCCACCACAACTCCCACAGATTTTTACAGCCAGAAGTTTTGATGTTTTCTTTTTATGCGCTGGGACTCGGGTTTGTGCGATCTGTCTTGCTCCCCGTTGTTCCTCCCCCTTTATCCACATGCAAATGTGGGACTGCCCAGTCTGCACACCGCTGCCTCGCCCACCCTGGTCCTTTAGATACTGCCTTATTGTGAGTCCTCTTCATCCTGGTTGCCTATCTCCTCCTCTTCTACTGGTCTGGCTGAGTGTTTCTTTAACTCCTTGGTTGTTGGATTTCCATACAGTTTGATTTTCTGGCAGTTCTGGTTATTTGTTGTTTTTAAATTTGTTGTTGTCCTTATTTTGGTTGTATGAGGAGGCAAAGTATACCTACCTACATCTCCATCTTGGCTGGAAGTGCCAAAAATGTCTTCACTCACACTCTTCACCTTTTTCAGAATGATCACCACATTGTCAATCCAATGTGAATTGTGTCTTTTTTTTATTTATTTTTTAGTTTTATTTAGTCTTTATTGTATTTTTTTTATTACCTTTTAGTCCCTTTCTACTCCCTTCCCCCAGCAATCAGCACACTGTTGTCCATGTCCATGAGTCCTTTTTCCTTTTTGCTTAATCCCTCTACCCTGTAACTACTGCCCCCCCCCAGGTGTCTTTTTTAAAACTCTCAAAAGCACTTGGCCTAGTTGATTGCTCTGTCCTTGACATGCTTTATTAACTTAGAATCTAGGTTGTAATAAGCTCCTCATCCAACTCTTCAGCAGCCAGTCCTCCTGGATCCAGACTGATCCAGTCTGTTCTCATGGTGTCTTCTGGGCATAATTGGGCCCATAAAATCTCCAGAGGATCTTTGAAAATAGAAATTAAAGAACCAGGTTTCTTATATACTTTGCTCATTTGTCCAAATAAAATATAACTTCTAGGCATGGAGAAACCCTGTGTTAAGTTGTCCCTCTGCACCCCAGTCCCTAGCACAGCACTCAGCACACTGCAGGGGTTTGAGGAATATTGTTGAGTAAATGAATGTGTAGGACTTTCAAGGAATTTTATTCTGTCCTTGAATCAAATAACATGAAGAGTTTCTTCACCAAAAGTCCTTAGGAATCTTTTCCCACTCTGTCTTTGCCTGGTTTATTTGTTTGCTGGTCTGAGGATGAAAATCTTAAATCCTTTTTGCTTTTTCAGTGACTGCTACTGGATTACAATTTAAAGTTTTGGGCCAGTTGCTTCTTTTAAGCAACTCCAGTGATACATATTTGATATTAGGTTAACTTATCATGACTTGGCGGTCACAGTGGCAGGAGCTTCTCTGCTGCTGCCTGCCTTCTGAATATGGATGAGATGTCTGCACTTTTATTAACTTAGAGCAGGGTTATGTTCAACCACAAGAGGAAAGAAACACACCAATTATTCTCACGTGCAGTTTTAAGCCAGCATGAATAGAAAACAGCTTTGTGGCATGAGTGACTTAAATCCCTGAATTGGTCTCTGCACACGATGTTTGAAAGAAAGTCATAACTATGTATTCATTAGAGGGACTATAAAATAGCAGGGTGTTAAATTTGTGACCAAAAGGCTTTGTCATCAGTGATGCGGAGTTTATTATCTGCTAGTTCATTGCTGCTCTTTTTAATTTGGAAGCTTTTTGCAGAAAGAGAAGTGGATTCCATTTTAAAACTTGCAATTATGAATTCTGTCGATGTTTTTAGCCATCCGGATATTTAGTTATACATGTCACTCAATGGGACGATTTGCAGTTCTGGATAGATCTTACGGCTTAAAGTAGAGTGCTTCTCTACAGTCCAGTTTTTCTCCACCTCTCAAAATGGGACAACCACACACTTATCCATCTGCTTTATGTTAACTGAATCCCCAATGAGGAGATGAGTTGTGTGTTTTCTGGTAAGACAGACACAATTTATTAAAAATAATTTTATAACCCACTATTGGGTTGAAATCATCTAGAATGAAGCTTCTGGGTACAGGAGAGGGGAATGAATAAGATAATCCCCACCATCAATAAGTTTGAAGAAGCCTCAGCGAACCAGACAGTTGGGTCCTTGTGGAGTTCTGGGAGTGATTTTCATGAGGGGACATGTATGAACTGAGGGCGTAGGTCTGGGTTGGATTCAGAGCCCTCCATTTTCATATCACTCTCTCTGGTCCGTCCAGTTTTATATGTGAGCTCCTCACCACACAAAACTCGTGCCATCTAACAGAACCCAGAGATAGAGATTGTGGCTTTAGCACTTGCTGTTCTATTGACAAACCTTTAGCATAGCATAGAAATGTCAACAGAAATGGCTGCTGGTGACATGTTTAGCCCCTCAATTTCTTTAATAGAGCATTTTAACATCGTTTGAATGGCCACAGGGTGAGTCTCTCATTGCATACATTTGTTTAGTTTTATTTCCCTCTTTATTGTCCTCCAAAGGAAGAGAATTTGGCGTTTACTCAGAGCCAAAGTTCAGGTCCTAGGCATTGTGGTTGCAGAATATTGTCTCTATCAAATAGCTCTTTGATATCAGCCTCCTGCTTTTAAACTCTTCTGAAATGACAAACTCTCCAAATTATTTGCAAAGAGCCACAATTTCTTTTGCAGACATTTATTGGCGATGGTACCCTCTCTTCAAAAGGACTTATTGAGAAATGAACTCTGGTGGTTGGTTTTATTGTTTAGTTCAAGGTAAACAACCCAGTTTGGAAATTATAATGGTGTCAATATAGTGCAGTTAAACTGTGCGTCTTACCTTGAGCAAGTTTACATAGACAAGAAGTTATGCCTTTAAAAGCATTATTACTGAAGAGAAAGATGCAATGGCATAGAAAGCTGATATATATACATTTATATTTGTAATGGAGAGAATATTGGATTTGTGGTCACATAACCTATATTCTTAGTTTAGGATCTTGAATAAGTAAGTTATCTTCTTTGAGTTTTAGTTTTTGGTTTACAGGGCTGGTACAAAATTAAATTTAAAAAGTTCAGAAGCACACTCTGTGCTTTTTACAGAGACCGATAAGTTCCATGCCAGCACAGAGTCATATAGACACAGTTTTAATGGATTTAATATATATTCTTAACTCAAGGCCTCAGAAACTTCAGCCAAGTAAGATGGACTCCATATAGTTTTTTGAAATGTACATTTTTATTGGGGGGTCATTGGCATATAGTAAGCCATACATATGTAAGTACACAATTTGCCAACATTTGACACATTAAAGTCATAACTAAATATCCATCACTTGCGAAAGTCTCCCATGGCCCTTTGTAACCCCCTTTTCATGTTCTTAGGTTTGGAAGGACACATTCTGTGCTAGTCTCCACGTCTTAATTGTCTAACGTATGTTATTTTATCCCATCTGATTACGTCTTACTTAAGTTACCACAAATCAAATTTTATTCACAATCTCATAATAATTCATCTCAGACCCAGAAGTTCTGGATGATGAGTTTTATCTTTTCAGTGTTAACAGGGATTCTAATGGTAATTATGCAGGTGACTTTTCTCAAAGGACATCTAATAGAAAATGAGATAATGCTAATGTTACAGAATGCCAGCCTATGCAATTCTGAAGCAGATGTGTGGGCCTGATTGCCCACTGCTAAGACTCTAATGCCAAAGTATGGTAAAAAGGAAAGGAATTGTTTATTTAAAAGTAATACAGATTTAGAATAATGGCAGAACTCTGCCATTCAGTGCCACTCCCTATGAAATACCTAGGAACACACACACACATACACAACACACACTCTCTCACACTCCTCCATCCCTTTTGTCTAATCAAGCCAGTTTTTAGAATATGCCAGTCAGAGGTGCTTTTTCGCAGGGAAAACAACAACAACAACAACAGAAGTCAGCAGCTCTGCATTCCCATCTCAGTTCAGCATCTCTGGCATCTCCCATCAACCCATACTTGGCTGGACAGTCCCGTGATCTCCAGCACCATCACCCACGTCGTTGTGTTCTCCAGCTCTTAATCCAAAATTGCGTAGCGCCTCCTCGTGGTAGGCTGGTGGAGGTCCTTCTGCACTCTTTCAGCCTGCATGACCAAGAGCGGGAGTGGCTGCTGCGCCTACATTGAATCCTGGCCCAGATCTTCCTGCGCCACCTCATTTCCAACTCCTCCCACAATGGTTGCATCTGCCTGTTGCCTGTATCTTCTGCCTTTCTCAGGGTGCCCTTGTTAGTCCGCGAAGGCACGGCCCTGTGACAGAGTGAATCACCTCTAAGCTCCCATACACGGACAGCAAGCCCTGGCCACATCACAGGTTAAAGTCACGCCATCTCCCTGGCACAGCTGTTTAGCATGACTGTGAGCTAGCCAAGTTGCCATCGATATGCAGTCTCCCAATCACTGAGCTCCCCTTCGCCCGTCCCCCAAGCCAGGCTTACCAGGGTTTTGTGGTCTTTTTCCTGATCCCTGCTCCACCCCATTACACTGAGAATGTGTAATTGATGGGGACCTTGCAGGACATTTAGTCCCGTCTAAAACATCCACAGGGACATCTGGGTCACACCAAAAGGTCCTTGAAATTGATCCTGTCCAAAACGTCCATGGAGACTTGGCCCATAGTTAAATCCTGGGAAAGGAAGGACTCAAAGCCCAGCCCATCTACCTGACCCCATGTACCACAATTATTGAATTAATGAAACACAATAGTATTTGTTATGTACTAATCCTGTAAACCAAAAGTATAAATTATGGACTGTTTGAACCCAGGGACATTTTCTAAGTGTGGGTGTTTTGGACAAAATCAAAAATGGTCATGGATGTTTTAAACAGGACCAAATTTTAAGGACTGCTGGGCATCACAGCAATCATTTCATGTATGTTATTTTGATGGTGTGGATGATTATATCACTGTAATAACTATCTCAGCATTGGCAAATACATGTAACATCCCATTCTAAATGACTTTTATTAATTCATCATTTATTTATTGGCACTTCCTAAGTCTCAGGTTATTTTCTAGTCATGTGCTTCCAGAAGAACCCACTTGCTCACATCCCAGGAGTACACTCAGATGCTGTCAAGGCCTTAGCCTTTGCCCTTGTTCCATATTACAGCACAAAGAATTCCCCATGAGAAAGCTTCAGGGCAGTGGACTGATAGCCTAAAGCAAAGGGAGAGTCTATGCTTTAGCCTGGATTTATTTCCCCTCCTGAATCCATTCCCCTTGTAGCCAATTTATTATCTATTCCAAAAATAGATTTAATCAGTACCAACCGTGTACTGGAGGCAGTTTCCATATCCAGGCTGGGCCAGTCTATGTGACCGACTGACTGAGTGAATGACTTAACAAGATTAAAAATCCACAGCCAGAATTCACCAGACTAGCTGGGGTAAGTGTTGTAACTTTCTCAAACTACTGTTCCTGAATGGTTTGGAGGCCATAGGAGGTAGAACCAAGTAAGCAATCAATTTTATGGGAGAGACAATGATCACTTATGGCGAAAAGGGATGGTTTTACTATTAAAAGGGATCCTAGTGGCCAAATCCACACAATGGCCAGTTTCAGCCTGATCCCACAGCTCCAAGGTTGAGCTGCCCCAGAACCCAAGTGGTTGAAAGGCATTATGTTACTTACGTATTCCGAGCCCCAAACAGTTAAACAACAAAGACATCATAGCCCCAAACAGAACACTTTTTAGTTGTAGGATGGAAACTCTTGAGCTTGGCTGCTACAGATTGGGGTACTGGACATAAGCACAGACAGAGGAAGAGTATTCAAGCCTAGACTATGATCTCCACTCAGCCTCTATTTAGAGAGGAGGTATCTTCCCTTCCCTTCCCTTCCCTTCCCTTCCCTTCCCTTCCCTTCCCTTCCCTTCCC
>VMDR010012265.1:0-26881 GCA_007922815.1 Macrotus californicus | reverse complement strand
ATATACATACGTTTTCAATTTCATATATCACTGACATTTTTAATTACGTTTTCAGATTCCCTGTAGAGCCCTAATCATATTGTTTTTCATTAATTATTTCAAGAATTTGAGAATCTGTTAATATCCTTTAATTCTATGATGTTTCTTTTGATTTTTACCTTTTGTTCTTTATATGTTACTTTATATATTTTATTACTACTTTGTTTAACAGAAATATACCTGCCTGTTACATTTTATTTGTTATACATCTGTTACCCTTAATCTGTAAAAACAGGCCCTCCTTGAACTGTTTTATGCTTTCTACTTCAGTTGTAGTTTTTCTAATTTTATAATGTGTTTTCTGCTCTCTCCTTTAATTCTAGCCACTTCTTTTATAGGAAGCACTTCCTGCTTTCTGTTGTTGGAATTTACCTGGTATAATTTTACATATTTATTTTACTTCTAACCTTTCTATGCCCTTTGAAAAGTAGCTATATTTCTTTCAGATAGCATGTAGTTTTTTATACTTAAAAACTCAGAGTTTGGGTGTCTGTGTGTTTAATATGAAATTTAGTCCTATTTATATTTATTGCAATCCTGTGGTTTTTTTTTTTACATCTTTCATCTAATTATAGTTTTTTTTCTAAGTATTTATGTAACCAGGAAGATACTTTTGATTCCTTCCCATGTGAACAGCAACCTGGATGAATAGAGAGCATTTTGGGTTACATATTTTATCTCTCAGTGCTTATTACTCTAGATATTCTGTAGTCTTATGTTGTTCATGTTGCAGAAGATAATTCAGAGGCCACGTGATATTTTACTTTCGTGATAGATTCCCCCAGCTCCCGCCTCACCCCACCCCACCCCACCCTTCCTGAATTCCTATATAAGTCTTTTTTACCCTTGAAATTCATGGGTTATTTCAGGCAATATCTAGGTTTTGGTGTCTTATAATTAGTTTGCTAGATACATGGTATATAATTTAGTCTACAGGTGTAACTGGTAATAATTGGAAAATTTTTGCTCTGTATGTTCCACTGGTCTTTTTGGAATGGCAATTATCTATGCATATTCATCTGCCCTATTGTTTGTTTTCCATAATTCTCTTTTGTTTCGATTATGTTAGTCTCTTTTACCTTCTGAGTTTTCTAAGTGCTTCTCCAGGGTGTCCTTAGCCTCCCTTACTCCGTTTTCCACACTGACTGCTGCTTCTGATGCTGGTTTTAATTCTGCAGTGGCATTATTTGCTTCCTTGTAGTTTAATTCCTTGAGCATCCTTTCCATTTTACTCTGTTCTTGTTGTCTTGAATTTTGTTGAGCATGCAGAGGAGAGTGTGTCTAAAACTTATCTCGGCTTCCTAGCATAAAACTAGGCTTTATATATTCTTTCTCTGAATCTTGAGTGCAATGCTCATCTCCTTTTTTTTTGTTACACATTTTTATTTCCTTTGCCCTCCTCCCTTGCTTCATTTATTCATTCTAAATAAGGAAAGATATGTTCTGATATGGTATATATCCGACCTGAAATGACATGGGTAGCTGCTTCCTCGGGTCTTGCGTTGAGAGGGGAAGGCCAGCTGTTGCAAGTTTCTATGACAGGTGAGTGGTCAGCAGCCCAGGGCTACAGGGGTGGGGCTGGAGCTGTGGGTTTTCTCAGTCTGGGTTCCATCATCTGGTTTAGTGAAGCTGCATTGTGAGGTGCCAGGGGTGTCTACGCCCAGATTCTTCCCCGACGGGGCCAGAGTTAATTTGGAAAGGCCTAACTAGCAGAAGCTTGGCTGCCACTGGGATTTCTCTGTAGAATTCCCTGTAGAAATCAACCCCCTCCCGCCCCACCCTGCCATGTTTGGTTTTTACCTTACTGATTCTGTGTCCGTGTCTCAAGGAGGGTGGCTGTGAGATGGCCCATCCTGATGTCTTTGATTTGTCCCCACCACCCTAACATCCAGCAGAAAGTACTCAGTGGGTGGCTTTGCACAGAATCCTCTTCTAGACTTCAGGACCTCTCTCTCTCTCTCTTTAAAAAATGGGTTTTAATTGTGGGGAACTACATATAACATAAAATTTATCATCTTCACCATGTGCGTGTATGTGCAGTTTAGGAGTGGTAAGTACGTTCACATTACTGTGCTTCTGGTGTCCAGAATTTTCTCACTTTGCCGCTCTGGAACTCTACCCATTAAACAACTCTCCCTCCCCTGTCCCTGAATCCCTGGTAACCGCCACTCTGCTTTCTATGAATTTGAGTACTCTATGAGGGGGCACCCTCCCAAAAAATGGAATTTATTTTAAAGAATGGTGTATTTATTTTTACATGTTTAAACTCTCATCTTTGAAGTACTCTCCATTTGAGGTAATACGTCTATCGAGACACTTTTTCACTGCTCAGAATGATTTTTGAACTTCTCAGTTTTGATGTCCTTTAGTGTTTCTGCTGTTTCTTGTTTCACCTCTTCCACATCGGCAGACGGTTTTCCTCTGAGGAATGTTTTCATCAGGGAAACAAAAAAGGTGCTTGGGGCGAGATCTGGTGAGCAGGGAGGGTGGGGCACGGCAGTCACTGCTATTTGGGGTCAAAGACTGCTGAACACTCAGCACTGGTAAATCACCCATCATGAAATGAGCACACGTATTGAGTCTTCAAAAAGGAAATTCACTGAAGCTAAACACAACCTCTCCCAACACCACCAGCTGGTACACTGCTACAGATGGGTTCCTAGAACACTCATCTAGTGAGGTAAGCCTATACTACAAGGGACCAGCCCCCCAGAAGATAATTCTGGTGTTTTGGGGGTCTCCCCTTGTAGGTACCTCACATAAATATTTGTCTTTTTATAACTGGCTTATTTCACTTGGCATTATGTCCTCAAAGTTCATTCATGTTGTAGAACATATGAGAATTTCCTTTTTAAGGTTGAATGATATTTCACTGTATGTATATACCGCATTTCATTTACCCATTCATTTGTTGATGGGTTACGTCTACGTTTCGGCTGTCATGAGTGATGCTGCTATGAATTTAGGTATACACGTATCTTGTTGAGATCCTGCTTCCAGTTCTTTTGGGTATATACCCAGAGGTGGAATTGCTGGATCCTATGGTAATTCTGTGTTTAATATTTTTTGAAAAACTATCATAGTTTTCCTCCTATTTTAAAATAAATTATTATGGAAGGTTTCAAAAATATGCATGGTAAACACAGTTTGTATAATGACCCATCATGACCCATCATCTGGCGTCAGTAGTGACCGGCGTGTGGCCTTCTGTTATTATCGATACCTATCTGCTTTCCACGCTCCTAATGATGGTGGTTATATTATTACAGCTGTTTCAGGACAAAGTTC
This sequence comes from Macrotus californicus, assembly GCA_007922815.1. Lineage (NCBI taxonomy): Eukaryota > Metazoa > Chordata > Mammalia > Chiroptera > Phyllostomidae > Macrotus > Macrotus californicus. The sequence goes on along the minus strand of VMDR010012265.1, from coordinate 23,554 downwards.
CATAAATAAAATGGACCAACATAGCTGAAGGTTTGATACACAGTTACATCCATGTAACTCCTGCCCCTATTGAAACATAGAACCTTTCCAGCCCAGAATGTTTCTTTGTGTCCTTTGTCTGTTGCTGTTGCCTCCCTCAGAAACAACATCTGTTCCTGTTACCTGCAGGTTAGACTAGTTGGCCTGGTCTAGAACTCATAGGGCCTCCTATTTTCATGTTCCTGTGGCCAGCCTCTGGAGGTGGGGAAGAGAGGATGAGGTGTTAGTGATCCCTGTGCCCTTTGCCTTACAGGGCTCCCCTCTTTCAGCTTTTTGCAGGTCTGGGGTTCAATGTCAGGTTCTGTTGCCACTGCCTTTGGTTTTTGTTTTTATTCTGTCCTGCTAGTATTATAAAGGAACCCAATGAGAAAGTCTCAACATTTCTCCAACATTTTAAACTCATTGTATTGCCCTAGCTGGTGTGGCTCAGTGGATTGAGTGTCAGCCTGTAAACCAATGGGTCCCTGGTTCAATTCCCAGTCAGGGCACATGCCTGGGTTGCGGGCCAGGTCCCCAATTGGGGACATGCGAGAGGCAGCCACGCATTGACATTTCTCTCCTTCTCTTTCTCCCTCCCTTTCTCTAAAAATAAATAAAATCTTAAACTCATTGTATTATATTTAACACCCTCGTTTTGTTACAAAAGCAGTTATTCATATATTAAAAATTTGAAATATAGAGAACTAGAGGAAAATAAATCCATCATTTTTATTTAAGTGCATAATCATGATTAGCATTGCTCTGTGTTAACTGTGTCTTTTTCTGTGTACTTTCTTCCTTTGTGTAATTTAACTGTCATCGTAGTGCGTACAACTGTATATCCTGCTTTCTCACTCAGTGTCGAAACGCCATTATTTTTCTAACTACCCTATTGAATGGCACGGTGATCAGTTTTTATTGGCTCCACAGTAGCAGTGCTAGGGGTTGTCATTTGTGCCTTGCACTGTACTAAGTCCGAGGAGCCCCTTGGATCCTTACAACATATGTGTGAGGTATGTATGTGCGGTTACTCCCATTTTACAGATGGAGAAATTGAGGCCAAATGACGTGTCACACATTTGGTGAGTAGGAAGTCCAGGGATCCAACCTCCAGATAGTCTGGCTCCTGTCTTCAACACTTATGAACAGCGTTAAATTCGTCATTCCTTTAAGTGGACTGTAGTGTGATTTTTTTTCCCCCTCCATTTTACAGATGCGTAAACTGAGGCACGGAGAGGAAAAATGACTCATGTGAGGTGAGGCAGCAAGGAAGTGGCAGAGCTGAGGCTAGAACCCAGGCTCCTGTGTCCTAGTTAGTACCATCTTCTGCCCCTGTTTCTGGAGATTCTCTGTTCTGCCTTGGGGGGGTCCTGCCTTGTCTCAGGTTCTTCCTCAGGATAGAATCACCTACCCCCTTCTTTTCAAGCTTCTGGTTTTCCTTGCATTCTCATTGTCATCCTTCCAAACAGCCCTCAAGTCTCCTCACCTCTCCGGGCCTCAGTTTCTTCATCTTTAAAATGGGCATCTACTTCCGCCCATTCCTACCTGGGCTGCTGTTGTTTCATCCCCTCTCGTGCGGGCTTGGCCAGCCCCGCGCTTTCCCAGACACTTGCAGGGAACTGTACTTGCGGCTGAGCTAGCATCTGCTTCCCCATCTGGTCCCAGCTTTTTCCTTAATTACCCACTGAATTGGCTCTAACAAAACGCTGACAACTTGAATGAGACATTAGCTGATACATCAGCGCTCGTGCCAGAGCCTCATGGGCTTTTCCAGGACGTGACAAACCCAGGCCTCGCGAAGCCCCGTGTGCCCTGGCTGGAGTTCCCATCCAAGCTGAGTGGCAGGCCCGGCCAAGGTACAGGGTTCTCATGTAGCTCCTAAGTGCCACCTTCTAGTGGTCGGACCCCAGGCGTTCTTGTTGTGATTGGGGCTGGGTCACAAACCTGGAAGTTTGGGGTTTTGTCCTCTCTGCTGTCCCTCCCTTGGTCCCTAACCCTTCATGTCCTTTGTTCCAAATCACTCCTCTTCAGATGCTTTTTGTTTTGTTCTGCTGCTTCTCCACATTTCCCACCGGTCTGGAAGCGGCAGGACTAAGTGTGCATGGGGCGGCTTCTTGGCCTCCGGTGCCGCCTGCAGGCCTTTTGGGGCCTGCCTGTGTTTGCATCCACATGAGTGCGTCCAGTGGCGTGTGATGCTGGCTTTGATTCTGACTTCTGTGACCCTCAGAAGAAAAGGCAGAATTTCTATTTTCTCGCTGTAAGCGGGTAGAGTCAGAGGCTGCCTAGTGGGTGTGAGTGGCATGGGCTCCAGGGCCAGCCTGTCTGGATTCAGGCGTTGACCCTGCCACTTCCTCCATGTGACCCTGGCCAAGTTGTCCAACCTGTCGCGTCCCAGTTTCCTCTTTGCACACTGGAGATCAGAGAACCCCATGAGTTAACTATAAAGATTAAATGAGGCAGTACATGTAAAGCAACCAGCACATAATCACTCAAATGTTACCTGTTACCCCACCCCCCCTTTTTAAAGCTCACGTGTGGCAGGTGAAGTCACTTATACTCAGTTTAGGGTGCACAATCATTTTTGGCCCATTACAGTGCCCCTTCTTGCTTTATCCAGTTATTTCCTTGTATTCCCATTTCCCCTCTGGCTCCGCTCTTCCTCATCTCCAAGCCATTCATTCTGTGTATTTACCACGCATCTTTTTGTTTATACGTATTCTTGCAAAATGTGTACTGTTGTTTTCTGTGCGTGTTTAAAAAATTTACATCAGAGCTGTAGCGTCTCGATTGCATTCTGTTCCTGACTTTTGTGCTCAGCGGCAAGTGTTCTGAGATCCATCATGATATTTCGGGCTGCTTGCAGGAGCCAGCCCCCGCATTTTACCCAGCCTTCCTTTCAGTGATGGGCGGTCAGGTTCCCTGAATTTCTCCCACCCCAAGTAGCGCTGAAGTGGCATCCTTACACACACGTCCATGGGGACTTCTGTGAGACCTTTGTTACGATGTGGACCCAAGGGTGGAATGTAGCATTGAATGAAATAGAGAGTATGTGAAGGAAGCAATAGAAGTAGATGTTTTCATTCCCCGAATTGAGTAAATCATAAATAGCGCTTGGCCAATTAAGAAGTTGACTGTCTGTTGGGCTTGTCTTGAATCCTAGCCAAGGACCTCTTTTGTTTTTTAAATTCGTAACTTGAAACCACACGAATACATGTTCTTTGAAAACAATTCAGATAATAAAGAAGTAAGTAGAATAAAGAATAAAAATAGAGAGGGCCCCTCCACGTTGCCCCCTCCCATCCTCCTCAGCCCCATTTCCTGTAGGTAAGCGCTAGTGACGGCAGGATATTCATGCTAAGTCATTTCTTGTACGTTCACAGGCACAGGTGCGAACCATTCCTGTTGTGTTATGGCTCAGCTTTCCTCACTTTGTGGGAGGTCACAAGGCCTCCCCGTGTCAGCCCCAATAGATCTGCTTCAGTTTTCGTCTATGGTCAGTATTTTGTTTCAAGGATCTACCCTAGTTTATATCACTAGGCTCCTTCTGATGGGTATTTTGCTTGTTGACAGTTTTCTGGCTATTATAACCAGAGAACCAACCCTTCTTGTGGTGTTGGACTGCTGGTGATGAATTCTTTCAGCTTTTGCACTTCTTTATTTTTGAAAGATATTTTTGCTAGTTATTGAATTCCAAGTTGGCAGGGTTTTTTTTCCCCAAGTCTTTAAAGATGTTGCTTCACTGTTTTCTGTTTTGTTTCTGATGAGACATTGGCTGTTATTCTTATTTTTGTTCCTTCCTCTATTATCTTTTTAAACAATTTTGACTACGTTTTAGAGGTTCTCTTTGTTTCTGGTTTTAACTGATTTGATTGTGATGTGCCTGAGACAGTTTTTCTTCGGCTTGCCATTCACTGAGCCTCTGGGTGTACAGGGGTAGGCAAAAGTAGATTTACAGTTGTTCGTATGGAAAAATACATCCTACCAGAGTAAGTAATAATAGAATAAGCTCTGTGTTTCGTGTTTGCCCGCCCCTGTATAGTTTGCAGCGAATGAGAAACGTGGGGCCATTGTTTTTGAAAACTACCTTTCCTCTCCTTCTTCCCACTCCTTCTTTCTTGCACTCCAATTGCATGTGGATTAGACCTTTTGAGATGTTCCAAAGCACGTCCATGCCCTGTTTATCTTGATCTTTTTTCTCTCTCTTTCATTGTCCATAGTTTCTTTTACGGTGTCTTCAAGTTCATCAGTCTTTTCTTCGTTAGTGTCTAATCTGTTCTACATCCCAGACATTGTATTTTTCATCTCTAGAAGTTTGATTTGTGTCTTTTTACATCTCCTATGTCTTTCTCTAGCTTGCTCATGTTTTCCCCTACATTCTTAAGTTTATGGAGTATGTTAATGGTAGCTATTTTATGTCTTTAAAGTGTATCATCTCTGTCATTTTTGGGTCTCTTCCTATTCATTTGTTTTTCTGCTTCTTTAATGCATAGTACTTTTTGATGGGCAGACACTGTGAATTTTATACCATTCGGTACTGGATGTTTTAATATTTCTTCAAGTATTTTTGTGCTTTGTCATGTAATTGCTATTGTATTCGTTTCTTGTTGCTGCTGTAGCATATAACCAGACATTTACTGGCTGAAAGCCGCATGAATTTATTTTCTTACAGTTCTGGAAACTGGAAGTCCCAGAGGGGTCTCACTGGGATCTCAAATTAAGGTGTTGTCAGGGCTGTGTTCCTTCTGGAAGCGCTAGGGAGAATCTGTTTCCTTTTCCAGCTTCTAGAGGCTTTTTGCCTTCCTAGGCCTGTGGCTCCATTTCTTTATCTTGAAAGACAGCAAGATTGGGCAGAGTCCCTGCTGTGCTGCCACCTCTCTGGTTCTCTCTTCTGCTTCCTTCTCTACTTAGAAGGATCTTGGCCTAGGGCCTAATCAGGTAATTCAGGATAATCTCCCCATCTCAAGGACATCTGATTAGCAAACTTAATTCTATTTGCATGTATCCTATAATGTTACAGGTCTGAGGATTAGAATGTAGACTTCTTTGGTGGGACGGGGTAGGGGAGGGGGACATTGAGCTGCCTACCACAGCAGTCTTTAGAATAGAGCAGGGTTTGGCAAACTATAGCCCAAGGGACAAATCCGGCCTGCCACCTGTTTTTACAAATACAATTTTATTGATACACAGCCATGTTCATTTGTTTATGTATTGTCAGTGGCTGCTTCTAGTCCACAGGGGCCCACAAAACCTAAAATGCTGTCTGGCCCTTTACAGAAAAGGTATTGTGGCCCCTTGTGGAGAGACAGTTTTTCTCCACTCTTGGGGCATATCTTTCCGAGTGCTCAATCTGATGCCCTTTGTATTGTGAGATTTCTCCACTTTCGCTGTTGGGAATGGGAAGTACTCTTAGCCCTGCAAGAGCTCTGAGCAGGTTCTTTCTGGTGGTTCTTGCTCCTGGCGCAGGTGGTTCCCTGGCGTGCTCGTGGGAATCGGTGCTAACGCAGCCAAAGCATCCGAGCTCATTTGGCACCTCTCTTTCCTCTGATCCTTGAACCCTGCATTATCCTCGCTTCCTTTTCTTCCGTAATTCTTCCCTCTGTCTCCCGAACTCAGGGTGACCCCTGAACTCTGCCGGGGTTCCCCCTCTCTGCACCACAGCTTGGAAATCCTCGGGGCAGTCAGCTAGGGCAGTCATCGGACCCACCTGTTTGCTTTTCCTCTCGGGGATTACTGTCCCATCTGCCTGTCGGCCAGTGTCTAGGAATTACTGTTTCACATATCTTATCCAGTTTCTTAGCTGTTTAAAGTGGGTGGTAAGTCTAGTTTCTGTTATTTCTGTCATGAGCAGGGGCCACCAGCGCTTCTGTCAACACTGTTTTGCATTTGCGAGGGTGCTTTGGGGAGATAGCATCAGATAGTACTGGAGGAGGCATCATGGGGTCGGAAACTCTCCGTTTTAATGATATTACCAAGTTGGCCCTGGTAAAGTCTGTGTCACTTCATACCTTTGAGAGTCTCGCTCTAATAGCAGAGGTTGTGGGGGAACACGCAAAGACATAATGCTTCGAGCTCTGTAAGGTGCTGGGAACACGGTAAGGGTTGTAGTTCTTAAGAAAGTGCTTCTCCTGGCCATCCCTCCTTCGACTTGGGTCTCTGATAGCAATTTTGCTCTGCCCAGCGAGGCTCAGCCTGGGCATTGCAGGTCTGTTATCTCCTTAGCAAGTGGGGGTACCTGAGGGCATCTTCCCAAAGGCTTCTACTTTCTTTCCTGACATCTATTGAACACCTACAGATTCTAAATAATGTCCCAAGTGCTTCATGTAGTCATTGTGATATAATTTAGTTCTCTGCCACAACCCTGAGAGCTAGGGATGAGATACAGAGTTGGCGTGGCTCACCCAGGGTCACAGTAAGGAGTCTTTCTGCCTTGAAACCACATCTGCCAGTTCATTCAACAGACCATTCATTTTAGTCAAGACTCCCTAGGCTGCAAGTGACAGAAACTCATCTCAAACTTGCTTAAATTAAAAGGGGCACTTACTGGCATACCTCCTGAAAAGTAGGTACTTAGGTCATGTTATCAGAAATGCGTTGCTGTCCATCTCTCAGCTTGTATTTCCTGTGTTGACTTATTTGTCAGGCGGGTCCCCCCCTAGGTAGTGGCAGAAGTGGCTGTAGTATAGCTAGGCTTATTTCTCACCACAGTAGAGTAGTCCCAGTGGAAAAAGAGCACCTGCTTTCCAACAGTTTCAATCAGAGTCCTAGGGAAGGCTCCCATTGGCCCAGCTTGGGTCATAGGCTCATCCCTGAGCCAGTCACAGTCTCACAAGGGTGTTCTGTTCTGATTGGGTGGATGTGGGTCATTTAATTCTCCCCCTGGAGCTGGGGGCTAGAGATAGCCCATTGAAACTGCTTAGATCATGGGTTCCTGGAAGGCTGAGATAGTCTGTTTTGAAAGAAGGGATGCTGAGGGGGTAGAAACCAAACCGTGTCCATATCACCCCTCTGGCTTCTGACAGCAAGCCTAGCCACTCTGGCCCTTGGAGCTCCATTGTTCATGGTTCTCACTGGTCTGTTTGGTGCCTCCTCCCCTGAGTGGCTTGTCTCATTTGATCTTGGCTTGACAGTGGCATTCTACCCTTCCCAGGTTCTAGCCATTAGCTCTTCTTTCTTACCACCTGGGGCAGGTGAGGCTTCCTGGCTTTTGCTCCCTCTTGGCAGAACTGAATCTGGCCTAGAACTGCACAATATTGACATGGAGTAGATTGGGGAAGATGTCAGCACGGGAGCCCTGGATCCTCAGCCCCAGAGCCCTGGATCCTCAGCCCCAAGGTGGAACTGGACGGCTCCTGGGAGGTTCAGTCTGGAAGAGCAAAGGAGAGAGAGAGAGAGAGAGAGAGAGTGTGTGTGTGTGTGTGTGTTATGTGGTGAGACAGAACCCACCGTGCTGTGTCCATTCCACTTCTGAGGCTACTGAACAAGTCTTGCCCCCCAATTGGCACCAGGAAACAGGGGCCCAGGAGGCTGGGGATGCCCCTAAGCTCCCTCTTTCATCATTAGTAGATGACTTTTCTAAGGGTGATCTGGGACCTCCCGCACTAGAGCAGCAAGCACATGCCAACCCCATCCTCAGACCTGCTGCTTCTGGATCCTGGGGGCTGGGTGAGGGGTGGGTGAGGTTGAGACCCGAGCTTTGCACAGATTCCCCAAGCAGCGCTTGCTTTTGCACACTGCAGGTTGGCTGCCGCACTCGGGTAGCTGACTGTCTTTGCGTGGGCTGAGATCTTCCTTGCCTCAGTTTTTCTTTGAAGAATTTTCCTTTCTCCTGAGAGGACTGTTTAACTAGTTTATCCAGTTTTGAGGATTTCCCACCTTCATATTTGAATTGCTCCTTTCAGAAGGGGTGGGGTCACTGTTTGACCTTGGGGGAGCCAGTCTGAAGTGTGGGATCCCTTTCTGAAGGTCAGCATTACTTTCTCCACCTAGTGCTTTTTGTGTCCAAAACATACACTGGAGCTAGCAGGGAAAGGAAGGGTAACACAGAGTGTGTCCACCTTTCTCACTGAGACACGCTGACCCCCAAAGCCGGGCACACGTCAGGATTGCTCATGACACTGGGGAGGCACAGCTGTGTCAAAGGAATGGAGCCCTTGGTTTGGAGAAGCTCAGTGACTCATACGGCCTCATATTTCATTTGTTCATGAGTTGAGACCCTAAAATAAAACTGAAGAGAGAGACATTATTTTTACTCATTACGAGATTTCAAAAACTGTTTTAGCCAAAGAACCCTTTTGCAAATGAAATCTTATCATGGAAGTCCAGTGTATTACATAAAAATGATTTTTAAAATTGGGGAGAGAGGTCGACATTACGACTTTTGTGGGCCCTTGGCACTTTTGCTTTTGCGGGCTCCTTCCTCCATAAAAATATGAAGAAGTATATTTTATAACTGCATTGCTTATAAAGATGAGTATATTAACATTATATGTTAAACATTTTCTCCGACCTAAAGGTTCGGCTTCTTTATTCTAATTTTAAAAGAAATTAAAGCATTTTTGTGGGCCCCTGGTGCCGGGGAAGGCGACTGAGGAGACAGGTCCTTACCTACCTGGCCGCCCCCAGGGTGACTCCAGAAGCAGGCATAGGTGTGGAACACCATCGCACAAACTCATCATTTGTACCTTGGCAGACACTGCCCATCAGTCTGCCTCGCTGGGGAAGAAGCATGGAGTGTTACAGTGAGGATGGGATGTCAAGTCATTCTCTTCCCTCCCTCCCAGGAACCCAGGTCTTATTCTTCAGTCTCTTAAACATCATTCCTGCCAGCTGAGTACCTGTCCAGCTTCGGCTTGAACCCCTCTAGGGACAAGGACCTCATTATTGTGTTTGAGTTGTGTTCCAGCTCTGTAGGACTTAGTGGTACCCAGCAAGCCCCTGTGTCATTCACCACGTATCCCCTAAGCCAATGAATCCTTTAGTGCCCAAGCCACTTCTGGGCTGTGATAGGAGTCAGGAGTCTGGGGTTTGAGGCGCAGTTCGGCCCCTCTGCTGCTGTGTGACCCCAGCAAGGACCTCTCCCTCTCTGAGCCTGAGTGCCCATTTGGGAATGGACCAGGTTGGACACGATGGTGCTCTCACACATCGCTGTTGTGTGATGCTAAAGGGAGGCCAAGACTAGTCCTGAGCAGCTGGTACCCACAGCCAGGGTGATTCTGGGACGCAGAGAGCTTGTTGGCTCTTGCTTGGAGGTCTGTGTCCCTGTCCCCCTGGGCCTGGATGGGGCGCTATCATGGGTTTTTGACAACAAAAGATAATGGGGACAAGGAAGGGGAATGGTCATGTGGCTCAGGATGGTCGCTCTACTCTTTGTCTCCCACTCTGCTGCTGATTGACTTTTCCTGAGATTTAGGAAAATTTGGCCATTCCAGAGCCAGTGGGCAGCCATCCAGTGCCTGCGCCAATTGGGGAGACAGGAGGTTAGCGTGCTTTCCTCCCTGGAGCCTGCTGGGATGAGCCGTAGCAGACACCTCTCCCAGGTCTCTGGTGCTTGGAAGAGGGGCGCTCCCGTCCATACCCTGCCCTTTGTACTCATGGTCCAGACTATTTTTGTGACCGTCCTCCCCGCCCTCCCCCCGTGCCTCCCTTCACCCTGCCGTACTAGATGGCTCTCCTAGACCCAGCTCCACACCAGGTGCATGTTGTCCCTCCTGCCGGGGCCATTGGTGTGATAGCTTTCCAACACTCTGAAGAGTGGGGTGCAGGGTGAGCCCCCATCCTGCCCTCTTATCCAGCGGCTAATCCACGCCTGATATTTGCTCACCTGGTTCCTGCTCTCCACGTTGTAACTATTGATTCCTGCGTGTCCGCTTACCTTGCACCCGCTGGGGTGAACTTGCCACTGAGCACCAGCTTCAGAGGCTTAGAAGTTCCTGGAAACATTGACTTTTTATTACTGGCTTAGTGAGTGTGTTGCTGCCAGCCAGGTGTGTCCAGGAGAAGGCGTGAGAGGTGCTCTGCAGGAAATCTGCGTGGCACCGGCTGAGTTCTCCTCTCTCTCGGGTCTGTCTTTTCAGGGTTGTTTTGTTTCTCACCATTACGTTTTTACTTAAATAAGTCATCTCATGAAATGCCAAGGGAGAAGTCGGTTTCATAGAGAGGTTTGGCTCAAACTGCCTCCCTCCATCCATCCGTCTCGCTCCCTTCACACCTGCTGTGCGCAGGACCAGCAACTGAGAGGTGAGCCCAAATGCTGAGCGAATTCCAAGTTAGTGTAAGAACGTTCTGCTTTCTAAGGGGTATCTTCTCATTGAATCTTTGTTTAAAACAAAGTTTGTTTTACTTCTTTGTAAGAAGTAGCACATGCTCTTTACAGAAAAAGTTGGGAAACACAGAAAAGCCTGAGAAAGAAAAAACCGCCTGTAGATCCCTGCCAGATGCTTATACTTTTGATGTTTTGATTATCTTCCTCCCCTTCCTCCCCCTCCTTCTCTTCTTCTTCAATCAATAGGTGCAATAGTTACAATTTTTCTCCTGTTTAAAAAAAAAAGCTCAGCATCACACAGTTCGCGTTTCCCAGTTTCGTTGGTGCTCCGTGGAGTGGCTGTAGCCTGGTTTTCCCAGTGGTACCGTTTGGGCGGTGTTGTACTGCTTCTGGTTTTCCCTCTTACGTGTAATGCTGTGAAGACTGTCGTATCAGTGGATCGGCATGTGTGGGTTGTTTCCCAGACTTTTCATCTAGAAGGAATGTCAGTGACCACCCAGGCCCCTCTCTAACTCATGTGTGTGTTGAGTTTCATCTGGAGGACTTGTGAACGCAGCCCTTGGGGCCTTACCCAGAGGTTCAGATTCAGTGAGTGGGGGGTGATGCTCCAGAGTCTGCATCCTCCCAGCCTCCCAGGGGGCTGCAGGTTCCTGGACCACCCTTTGTGTGGCATCACCCAGCCTCTCCTTTGAGGTTGTAGAGATGAGACAGTGGGGGATGGGTGGCCGGATCCCATTCCAGGCCAGTGGATAGCTCCCATGCTGGGACATTGACCTCCCCCCCACGCTGCCCCTGTCACCTGGGGAAACTGCAGGAGAAGGCAGCATTCATTCACACAAGGGGGTCCCCTCCATCGCAGTGTTGCTGGGGTGGGATCCAGGGCAGGCAGATGTTGGGTGCAGACAGGTGCTCAGCACTGGGGTACAGGTAGGGCCAGGGTAAGAGCGAGTTGAGGAAAGAAACTGGTGAAGACCTTGACAAATTGTCTTAAATGAGAGTGAGTGACAGCCTTTCTGGGACACAAGGGGTTAAACAGGCGGCTGGCACAGCCTCCCCGGAGCCAAAGGGGGAACTCAGGAGTAAGTCACGACTGCTAATTAATTCAATTAAAGTACTTTATAAGCTCCACTGGTGTCAGTAAATTGTTAAAGTCTATTAAAAATTGGTGGAACGTGATGAGGGTTTGGGGATGTGGCGTCACCTTCCTACAGTTCTTGCCCCATAGTGGGGTGCAGTAGAGGAGGGGCTGTCAGAAGCCCTGTCTGGTGCCCCCGTCGACCTGCTGTGTGTGCTGAGGCAGACCCTCCTCTCTGGGGCCTCGGTTTTCTCATCTGCACAGTTTAGTCGAGGGCTGGCTCTTGAGCACTCACCTACCCCTGCAGCGCCAGTTAGGATTTTCCAGCCCCTTCTGGTCAGAGGTGGCTGTTAGGACAGATGCATTGCCCCATTTTTGCCCTTCCTTCACAGCGAGTTCCTCTGGTCAGTTTCTAGGGCAGATGTGAGGACAGCCAACCCAAAGGGGAGGTGCAGGCTCTGGAGAGAGGGGAGGGAGGGGGTGGCTTGTACCTAACACCTGTGCTGAGTGAAGGGGCTGCTTGCAGCTTCTCCTTCTGCACCTCTTCCACGCTGGGAGCGGTATCCCCTTCCACTTGTAGGGATGAGGATGCCAAGGCTCCCCCGGGTCAAAGCAGCCCACCCACGGGAAAGTGGTAGAGTTAAAATTTGCATCAGGGCTGCCGTACCTGTAAGTCCCCGGGCCTGACTGCTTCCTTCTGCAGCTGTATTTAAAGCTGTGTCTCCCAGCCACACCTACAATGTGCAGTGTTGCAGTCATGAGGGAAAAACTCCAGAAGCGTTCTTGTTCTCTAGCCAGTCCCCAGACACGAGGAGCCTGATGGAAGAGGTAACATCCGTGTCCTTGGAGGCATTCAACACGTAAGCGATAGCTGGCTGATTGCTTAGGCCTCTTAGAGCCAAGCTCCTGCGACCCACCATGGGCGCAGCTGCTGGTTTCCAGTTTTAGAGCAGTTTGTGGTAAGGGCAGCGTGGGAATTCGGGAGTTTGCTCCCTGGTGCTTGGGATGACTGGCCCTTCTTCTGTTAGACCACGTCTTGCTCAGCCAAACAATAGGCCAGGCAGAGCTGGTGTTGAGGGAGGGTGGCTGTGGTCCTGAGTGTGAGGGTAGCCTTGGTCATTAACTAATCAGCTGCAGATCTGTTCTTCAGCAAGTCTATTCCTCTCCCATTTCTAGAAGTTTACACTTGTTCCCTCATTTCCGAAAGTTGGTGACAGGCAATGCACTCCGTTTGTGGTCCGTAGGGAGAGAAGGAGGGGGGCGGGCATTTAGGACTAGATAGATGTGAATGGAGCATGTTCTGCCATTGGACCTTTAAAGGCTCTGAAAAGTCCTGCAGTAAAGAACTGAGATTGCCCTGGTTGGGTGGCTCAGTTGGTTGGAGCGACATCCCATACACCAGGAGTTTGTGGGTTCGATCTCTGGTTGGGGCACGTACAGGAGGCAGCGTATAGATGTCTCTCTCTCACGTTCATGTTTCTCTCTCTCTCCCCCCTCCCCCACCCCTCCTCTCTCTCCAAAGTCAATAAACATATTCTCCAGGGAGAATTAAATAAAAAGAAAAAGAAAGGAGATTAACTTTGTTTACTCAGCCTCCCCCAGCCCAGCCACATTTTTCCTCCCGAAAGCACACCTTTTGTTTAATGACCTGCTGGCTAAGGTGAACAGACTTCATCTCTTAAATTTTACCCCAGGAGAGAGCTGCTTTTTTAGGTGGTTGTTTCGCTGGTTCTTTTTGTTCTGAGAACATCCATTCAGTAGATTGGATACACCAGCACTTGGCAAGGTGGCGTCTAGTTGCCAGGCCCGCACGATCTGGAATCTGCGGTTCCTGGGGTTCCCTTTGCGGGCGTTTATCTGTAGAGCATGCTGTTGGTGGGGGTTGGAAGTTGCGTAAACGTGTACTACAAAATCCCAGTGACTCGGAGCTGCCAGTTTAAGAATTTGTGAACTGCAGCTGACCTTTTCAAAAGGAGGGTTGCCAAGGAAAATGCTAGTGTAGACAAGATCTTCAGTGGAAGGACTCTAAAGTGTGTAAGGACTCAATCTATTTTTAAGCCTTCTGAAAGCTCTCATTGGAACATAAACACCGTGCTAATTATAAAACACCTTTTCTGTTCAAAACTGGTGTAAACAAGATGGGGGGCTGGGCGGCGGTTAAACCAGAGATGAAGCTCTGGCCGCACTAGCTGACTTAGTTGCCTGTCTTTAAAAATTGAGATCTCCCACGTGGTTGGGCAACCGGGATGCCTGGGCAGGGTTGGCCATGCGCTCCCACTGGCCTCAGTCAGCAGGAGTGGGTGGCATGGGTCTCCCAACTCTGGACCCCACCCCCGGTTTGCTTGTGGGAGGTACCTGCTCGGCCCCTGACCCGTTGAAATTCACAGCCCTGCCTTTCTTAGAAGAATTTCCCCAGTGTGTAAGGGTGCAGCGTGTAATTGTTCATTTCTTCTCCATTGACCATGGAGGCATTTCTCTGCCTTGTCCAGCAAAACTTGCAAGATAAACAGTTTCAACAACAACAAGCCATGATTTATTGAGCACCTACTATGTGCATCGGCCTCTGCAAGAAGCTGCAATCGGTGTTGAGAACAACTGCCTCCCTGCCTCCCGGAGCGTGCCACCCACCACTGTGGCCATCATGGAGGGCATTGGAGGGTGCTTTTCAGCCACCAGCCACGTGTCACCCACAGCTTCTGTCCTGCCTGTTCTGTGCAGGATGGGGCTTCTGAAACGGTGGACATGGCCTTTGCTCTTGACCGGCCATGGTCAGTCAGAGAGACGTGATGAAGGGGGAGGTGAGCTCCTGAGAAGTCAGGCCGTTGGCTCCTTTTTTAGCTTTGGGGCTGGGGCGCTGTGGAGGGAGGAGAAAGGGGCCTTGGAATGGGGGTGGGGGCATCAGGGACACCTGCTGGAGGAGATGTGTGACCTTGTGGTGTGATTAATATTGAGGGACGCAGAGAGGAAAGGAGAGGGTCTCCTAGGCTCCAGTGAAGAGGTAGGTTATAATTGGGGGGAGGCTTTATATGCAAATGGCATTTCGAGATGCTTAAAATATCTTCTGAGGGAGAGTGCAAATAGCCGGGGGTCTAGTGGACAGTGTTTGGGGAGCAGTGAGCAGTGTCTGGGGGGGCGAGATGGGAGGGTGGGGGACAGATGGACAGGTGAACAGACAGATCCTAGGTGCCCTTGGGGAGGACCCTGAAAACAAGGTGGAGACTGTTACTGCCCAAGGGAAAGTGGGGGGGGGGCAGGTGTTGAGCCACGTGAGGGCACAGGCTGTGTCTGTACGTCTGTCACTGTCCTCGGTTCCCAGCACAGGCCTGACACTGTAGGTGCACGCTAACTCTCTGTTGCATGCATGAGTGAGGTGCTTAGTATTTATCACGTTTATCTTAATGGAAATGTTTTGAGGAGATACTATTATTCCCTTTTACCGGTGGAGATGGGCTGTTGTCATATGTGTCTGTCTGTGTATTGTGGCTTTGAAAGGGAGGCATGGGGACACCAGAAAGCTTTTTTTGGTAACAGCACTGTGAAATATTGATCAATTTGGTTCCATTGTGTGACCCAGGGACAATTTTACTAGCAGAAAATATGACCTTGTTATATGGCTGTAATAAAAAATCCCAGGTTGAGCCAGGCCCAGAAAACCAAGCAGCTGACCACGTGGGCTGGTAGGACTAGCTGATTCTACATCTTTTTGCTAGCGTTGGTTTGCTGTTTATTCCTTCATGGTAGCAAGGAGGAGCTCAGTTACAGATTGGAGGTAACAGGTCCCAGCAGAAAATTTATAGAAAAAAGCTTAACACCGAAATCAGTTTGCTGTACTCCTGCAGTGAGGACATGTCCTCTGTTGTTTAGTTGTGGGTGTGAAGTGTACCAGTCTAGCCTGGAAACTGGTCCCTGGGAAAGTTTTTTTTTTTTAATATTGATTTTAGAGAGAGAAAGGAAGATGGAGAGAGAGAGGGAAAGAGAGAGAGAAAGAGAAACATCAATTAAAAAAAGAGAGAGAAACATCAATTTGTTGTTCTACTTATGTATGCATTCACGGGTTGATTTCTGTATGTGTCCTGACCAGGGACTGAACACACAACCTTGGCGTATCAGGACAGTGCTCTAACCAACTGATGCTCTACCCAGCCAGGGCCCCTGGGGAAGTTTGGAAGCAGAGGCATGGTATGATGAACAGGTATCATGGTGCCATACTAGATATGCATGTAATTGTAAGGATGTGTAGGGCATGCAGGTGGCAGGTTCCCCTGGGTGGGTGACTGGGAGGTGAGAGCTGCCCTTCTCACGGTCCCTCCCAGAATGAGAGCATCTTGCCCAGCTGACTCGCATCGTTTTCATATGATACGATCCATTAATGCGAGCCAGCATCTTCATCTGGTGCCTGACCAGAGGAGCATTGCTCCGCTCCAACTTTTTATTTTGAAAGAATTTCAGACTTACAAAAATTGGCAAAAATAATAGAGAGTTTCCATGTACCTTTCATCTATAGCTTCCTCAAATATTAGCATCTTACATAATCTTAGCATAATGCTCAAATTATATTAAGAAGTCAGTATTAATGCAGGAAATTAATAATAATGCAATAATATGAACTAATCATCAGACCTTATTCAAATTCTGCCATTGGTCCCACTAGGGCCTTGTTTGGTCCACTCCGGGACAGATCCTTGGCCTGCCTCTGAATTCCATGCCCTTGATCCCTTTAAAGAGTCCTGACTAGTTACTTTGTAGAATGCCCTCGGGGGTGTGTTGCATGTTTGCTGGTTCACTGACTTGGGTTGTGCAGTAGCACCCCAGAGTGAGGCTGTCCCCTTCTCAGGGTGTCACCGCAGGAGGTACAGGGTGTCGATATGACTTATCACTGGCGATGTGAACTTGGAACTTGGTTAAGGTGGTATCTGTCAAGTTCTCTGTAAAGCTACTCTGTTACCCTTCGTCTTAGTAAGTATTTTGTGGGCGGTACTTTGTAACTATGCAGGTATCCTTTTTCCTTGTCATATACTTTTTTGTCCACTCATTTTAGCATCCGTGGATGATTCTTGCTCGCAGTAGTTATTACTGTAGTGCTTTCAGATAGGAATTTCCTATTTCCATCATGCCTTCTACATTTATTAATTTGAATTCTTATGTAAAAAGAGCTCTACTTTCTCCCTCATTTACTTATTTACTTATTTGTATCAGTGTAGACTCCCGGGTGTCTACAGTGATAAAAATATAGCAGTTTTGGACTTCTTTTATGGATTATAATCCATTACTATCATTATTTTATTGCTCAAATTATTCCACATTTGGACAGAGCCTTCCCTTTGTGCAGGCTCCTCTGCCCTTAGGACAAGTCCTGTCGTCTTTGATGACTTTCTTACACTCTTCAAGTATCCCAGGCCCATTGTGTCCTGTCCCTGCTTCAGTTCAGGGACCCACCCTTACTCCACAATGGAGGGCAAGTGTTTTTGTCTGCAGCCCTCATATTGTACTCCTCTTGCTCACAGTGTCTGGCGTATAGTAGGGTCACAGCAAGTAATTGCTGGATGAATGAGCAACTGAATGAATCCTGGAAAGGGAGACTGAGTAGGCTGGGTCAGTGAGGCTGCAGCCCCCTCCCGGGGAGCCTGAATTCAAGAGCTGGAAGAAGGGGAGGGTCTTTCCCCCTGTTTCCTCTCCTTGTGCCTTAGGGTAGGGGCTTACCAGTCTCATTTTGTCCCTTTCAGCCTGTTCTCAGCACTGCACAGTCTGAAAAGCAGCCCGGGGCATCCCCGATCTTGTGGAGCAGAAAGCCAAGAGCATGGAGAGCAGCCAAGGGGAACAGGCTGGCTGGAGAGTGAGCTGTGGCTGGCAGAGCCCAGACCTGCTCACTGACAATGACTTGGTTAAACACCCGCCGCAGTGGGCCAGATGCTCCAGTGGTGGCTGGCACAGGTCCGGGGCTCCACTGGTGCGTGTGCAGCTAGCTGGGGGCTCTGAGAGCCACTTCTGGCCTCCTGAGACGCGTGGGCCTCGCTTGAATATTTTATGAGTTTTTCTTTATAAAAGATTAAAACTCAGTCACATTGGCTTTGGAAAAGGCTGTATAATCAGATTTTTATTTATGAGTTGATTGTGTATGTGCACGCCTCTGAGGAGGAAAACTGGCTGTTAGGCTTTCTTGTCCATTTCGGCAGACCTTTATGCCAGGAGCGAACTTGGCCAGTGACAGGCAGCCTTTCCAGAGTCGAGAGGCCTGGCTGGCTCCGGGCTGCCATCGCTGGTGTCCTTTGAGAGCGGTGCTGGCCCCTTCGCAAGTGAGAACCTTCCCCAGGGGGAGGTGTGGATACTGACACTGCCTTGATTCAGATGTTCAGGTCTGCGGAGCCCTTGGCCATCTGTATTCTCACCGATTCTGCATGGTGGTCCTGGGAAGCGGGCCAGGCAAGGATGGTTGTCCTAGTTTGCAGATGGAGAAACTGAGACCCAGAAAGAGGGAAGTGACTGCCTCTCCATAGTGCTAAGGAGTCTGGAAATCATGAACATTTAAAAAAAACCATCACAGTGCCTGAGTGGAGCTGCAGGGATACCTAAATCTAGCTGCCAACCTCTCACAGCTCTCCTGGGTTGGGGGCAGCAGCCTAGGTTTACTGCAGTTGAGGGAGATGTGGGAGGAGCAGCAGAAATAACTAGATGCTTGGAGCGGGTCACCTGGGAGGGAAAGGCCATGTGAGCTTCCTTGGGACCTATATTTATTGAGCACTTTCTCTAGTGGTCTTACTGTGGGGCTAAGGCAGGGAGAGGTTCCAACAGATGTTGGAAGACCACCCGTCAGGGACAACAAGCCTTCTGTGGTCTTTGGTTAGGGGTGCTGGGGGCCTCTTTGCTCAGCCTGGGGGTGTGGCTAAGCATTTGCCTAGCCTGGTATGCCTCCAGCTTAGCACTCAGCGTATCTAACCCTTCTTCAGGGTAAGGTTGCCCAGAGAAGGAAAGGGGCCCTTTCTGGCATTCTTTTCGGTCATTTACTCATCATCTGAAAAGTCTTCATCGAGTGCCTTCAGTGTGCCAGGCATGTTCTAGGCGTGTTCTCTGGGGTGAGTGAGACAGCAGGACCCCTCCCCCTTGGGATTCAAGGTAGCGAAATAGGCAATATGGTACAGGGTGGGGCAAAAGTAGGTTTACAGTTGTTTGTTTGGAAAATAATACAATAATTAGCAAATAATAATACCAGAATAAACTCCGTGCTTCCCGCACTCACAGCTGTAAACCTGCTTTTGCTCCTCTCCCCCATATGTACGTGGAAACCCAGGCTCCTGTGGGAGGCACTCTTGTCTGCACACTACGTATATTTCATCCTCAGGACAGTTCAGGGAAGGAGATGCTGTCCCTATCTCCACCTAACCGATGAGGAAACTGAGGCTAATGGGTAGAGAGGCAGGATGGAGCCCATGCGCCTGGCTTCACCACAGGGAGGGCGCTGCCCAGTGTTTTGGTCAGTCCATGGCAGAGCTGGGCTGAAGCCTTTCCGTCCTCCCAGCCTCCCCACCTTGCGGCGATCTGAGGGAGCAAGGGTGCTGAAGGCCTGTGGCCAGGGTCCCTTCGACCATGTGGGCTGGGCAAAGGCCTGGCACCTGGTTGGCCCTGGCTGGGTACTGGGGCCTGTGCACCTGTGGGCCTAGAATAAGGAATTTCTGTTGGAAGAGCTCCCAGGTACCCCTGGGTCCTCCTCCCGTGGGCCTTGGTGCCCCAGGTGTCGGACAGACCTGGCTAAACCAGTGGCTGTGAGGATGCAGAAGTGCTCTCCATAGTACAGTCTCTGAGAATTGGGCCTGAAGAGAGGCCAAGAGGCCTCCCAGTGCGCGCGCGCGCGCGCGTGTGTGTGTGTGTGTGTGTGTCTGCGTGTTTTGGGGACAGGGATCCCACAGGGTGCAGGTCATGCCAGACACAGTTCTCTGTACTGCTGGGAGAGGTGCGATAAGAAGGCACTGTAGTCGATTTTGATTTTTCACTTATTTTCAGGGTCTCAATATACGTGCTTGTAAAATGGGGATAAGCGAGGTCACATAGGGTGGTCATTGGCTGTTCATATCCAATAATGGATGTGAAGTGCCAAGCACAGTGCCTGGCGCATGGGACGAGCCACACCGATGACAGTTTGTGGTAGTATTAGTGGGGTTTATCAGTGGGGGGCTCTTCAGTGTGCCATGGGGCTAGTTGTGGCTTTGCTTGGCTGGATGTTTGCATTCCACCTGGCTGAGGGTGGGAACTCTCTCCCTGGGTAGACTGTTTCGGGGGTGGAGGTCAGTGTGACTCCATTAGGAGTTGTGAGGTTGTTAGGAGTTGTGTGATGGGCTTCCCTTGTTAGCGCGCAGGCTCCGCGTGGGCAGAGACAGTAGCTCTCCCTTGGTGGTCCTGGCTGAGATCCTGGCTGAGATCCTGGCACAGATCAGGCACTCGATTGCTTTGCCATTTTTAAAAATCACTTGAACGTAAAGCTTCATTTATCATGAAGCTTTAGCATCTGTCAGACCAAGGCTGGGGTCCTGAGTCTTGTTTCTTCCACTGAATAACTGGCTGACTGTAGGTAAGTTACTTCCCTCTCTGATCTGTTTCCTCATCTGTCAAATTGGGTCAGTGTTGTGCCCCTAGATTCTGCTCTGAGGCCAGGGATCCAGAGAATTGCTCCTTCTGTTCGCCTTCAAGGCTCAGGGTGTTCCTCTCCCTGTCCAGTCCAATTGAAGGCTCCTTCCTGGTGGTAGCCACTGAGGATCCCATCTGTTTTTCCGGAGTCACAAAACACCTGCTTCTGAAGGAGAAACCCCAGAGGCTGATGGGGTCAGGAGTCACGGTGCTCAGAACTGACAGAATTGGGAACGTGCTGTGACCTCCCTTGAGGAGAGAAGAGAAAGATCTTTAACGGCACATGGTTGGAAGGAGGGAAGAGGGACAGCGAGCTCTTCATTCTCCTTGGGGGAAACACGGCTTTCTGAATTTCACACTATCCTGAAAGTTTCCGACAAATCAAATCCTTTTTTTGGACTACTCACTGCATAAAGTATTTTTATGACAAAGCTTTTTACAAAGCAAGAAGTGTCTTCTGTAAAGTGAATCATCACGTCTAATGTTTCCTTTGAATAAAGCTGGCCTTTCTTATGTTGTAATTTTTTTGCCTTTTTTTTGGCTTCTATTATTATTTTTATTATCCAATGTAATACATGTTCACTATTTGAACAGTTAGGTAGTTCAGGTGAGCAAAAAAGGAATAAAAAATAAAAACGGCCCGTAACCTTCCCTCCCAGAGGTAATCGCTCTGTGTGTTGGTATTTGATGTATTTATGTACATACCGAAGAGACGTAGAACATGTGCACAATTTAAAGGCTTATCATTTAGGAAGTGTTTACTGAGTGCCTACTGTGTGCACGGTGCTAGGGAGAAATCAAGGCCCAACAAATGGATACAGTTCCTCCAGGAGGCAATTTAAGTAGACAAAAGGAAAGAAGTAAATTGGAGTGGAAACAGGACAGAGGAAGGGCCTGAAATTGGTGTGAAAGTTGCCATGGGCTCTGAAAGGTTTGACCTGACTCAGCAGCAGTGGTTGGGTGTGAACGGGGCTGGATAGGGCAGAGGGAAGGTAATTTGGCAGCTGCCTAGAGAGCCGATGGGCACTGCCCAAAGAAAGTGGTGGAGATTGGTGGCTCTTCGTGTTGGGGAACAAGGACATGTCTGAGAGAGCGTTTTTTATTTTTATCCTCATTCTAGGATATATTTATTGATTTTTTTAAAAGAGATTTTATTTGTTTATCTTTAGAGAGGGAGTAAGGGAGGGAGAAAGAGAGGGAGAGAAATATTGATGTGAGAGAAACATTGGTCAATTGCCTCTTAAACACGCTGGACCAGAGGACTGAACCCGCAACTCAGGTATGTTCCTTGACTGGGAATTGAACCAGCGACCTTTTGCTTTGTGGGAGGATGCTTAACCAGCTGAGCAACATCAGTCGGGCCATTTGTTGATAATTTTTAGAGAAAGAGGAAAGGAGACAGAAAGAGAGAGAGAGAGAGGGAGGGAGAGAGAGAGAAACATCGATGTGAGATGTGGGAGAAACATAGATCAGGTGCCTCCATTGAACCCACAACCAAGGTATGTGCACTGACCAGGGATCGAACCCATAACCTTTTGGTGCACTGAGTGATGTTATAATTGAGCCACCCAGCCAGGGCTTTGTTTGTTTTTCATTTGTTTGGCTTTTTAAATTTTTAAAATTTTTTTTGCATGTGGATTTCCAGTTCTAGTTCCATTTGTTGAAAAGACTATCCTGTACTGAATTTTCAAAGACCATTTGACTGTATCTGTGTGGGTCTTTTCTGAGCTCTCTATTCTGTTCCGTTGATTATTTGTCCCCTCTTTCACCAACACCACAGTCTTGGTTACTGTAGCTTTATAGTGAGTCTCAAAGTCAGTGGGTAGTGTAAGTTTCCTGACTTTGTTCTTCTTAACACTGTGCGGGCTACTGTGGCCTTTTGTCTTTCTACATTTATTTTAGCATCAATAGCCTTAAAGTAACTTGCTGGGATTTTGATTGGGGTTGCATTGATTCTATAGATCAAATTTTTAGAGTTGACATCTTAACAGTATTGTGTCTTCCTTCCATGAATATGAAATATGTTTTCATTTATTTAGATCTTTAATTTCTTTCATTAGAGTTTCGTAGTTTTCTTCATATATCCTGTACACATTTTGTTAGATTTATCCTAAGTAATTTTTGTTTTTGTTGGTGTTAATATAAGTGGTATTGTGTTTTTAATTTCAAATTTCAATTATTCATTGTTACTCTATGAAAGCAATGGACTTTTTAAATATTACTCTTGTATCCTGCAACCTTC
This sequence comes from Macrotus californicus, assembly GCA_007922815.1. Taxonomy (NCBI): domain Eukaryota; kingdom Metazoa; phylum Chordata; class Mammalia; order Chiroptera; family Phyllostomidae; genus Macrotus; species Macrotus californicus. The sequence goes on along the minus strand of VMDR010012265.1, from coordinate 1,342 downwards.
TATAATCACCATTAACTCCAGCTTTTAAAAGTTGATTTTTTGAGGGATTTTGTACATCAACAGTCATGTTATCTGTGAATAAGGACAGTTTTATTTCTTCTTTCCCGATCTATGTATCTTTTATTTCCTTGTCTTGTCTTATCGCGTTAGCTAGGATTTCCAGTGTGAATGATCGAATAGGAGTGGGGAGGAGGGGACGTCCTTGCCTTGTTCTCCGTCTTTGGGGACATGTATCTAGTTTCTCACCATTATTAACTGTGAGGGTAGCTGTAGGCTTTTTTGTACATGCTCTTTGTCAAGTTGAGAAAGTTCCTCTATTCTATTTTCTATGATTTCTTCTTTCTTTATCACGAATGGGTACTGGATCTTGTCAAATGCACATCTGTCGATATTAATTTTTCTTCTGATGAGTTGATTTGCACATGTTGAGCCAGGCTGGCTTACCTGGACTAAGTCGCATTCAGTTGTGGTGCACATTTCTTCTGAGACATTGCTGAGTTCAATTTGCGAATGTGTTGCTGATGAGTGATGCATCAGTGTTCAGGAGAGATACCGGTTTGTGGTTTCCCTTTCTTGTAATGCATTTATCTGGTTCGGGTGTTAGAATAATGCTGGCCTCGTGTAACAGGTTAGGAAGTGTCCTCTCTGCTTCTGTTTCCTGGAAGAGATAATAGAGAATCGGTGTCATTGAGGTGCTTGTTAGAGTTTACCACTGAAACCATCTGGGCCTGGAGCTTCCTTTTTTGAAACTTTGAATTATTGATCTGGTTTCATGTACATATATATAAATACATGAATATGCCTACATATCTGAATATACAAAGGTGCCTATATATGAATATTTAAATGTCTGTATCGTATATATGCCTATGTGTATAGGCATTTAGATGATTTCTTTCTCCTTATGTGAATTTTGGTAGATTGTATCTGTCAAAGAAATGGTCTGTTTCATCCAGATTATCAAATTTGTGGGTAAAAAGTTATAATATTCCTTTATTATCCTTTTAATGTCCACTGGATCAGTAGTGATGGCTGGTTTTTCACTTCTGATATTAGTAGTTATTTGTTTTCTGTCTTTTTGTTTTGGTTAGCCTGGCTATAGGGTTATTAAATTTTATTGATCTTTCCAAATAGTCAGTCTTTGGTTTCATTAATTTTCTCTGCTGATTTCCAATTTGCAATTTCATTGATTTCTGCTCTAATTTTTATTATTTCTTTTCTGCTGATGCTTTATTTTTCTCTTCCTTCTCTAGTTTCCTAAGGTGGCTGCATAGATTATTGATTTTAGATCTTTCTCTTTTTTTATGTATTCAATGCATTATATTTGCTACTTTCCACACAT
>VMDR010012264.1:0-26887 GCA_007922815.1 Macrotus californicus | reverse complement strand
AGCATTTTCGCCAACCACAAGGGACTGAAACTAGAAACTAACCTCAAAGAAAAAAACTCCAAACACTAAATTCTTTACTAACTACTCTGAGATTTTCTGAGAAGTATTGTAGCCAAGGAGATTACTAATATGAAGTAGAGTTTTGATATCCTAGGACCATATTGGAAGAAAAATATAAGTTTAGCCTTTTTTTATACACTGAAATAAATTACAGATGTGTTAATGAGTTTGGTGGAGAGGTGGGAGATGAAACCAGAAAAAAATGGAAGACTACTTGTCTTGTCTTGATGCAGGAGAAAGACTGAATAAACACAAAGACAACAGAATAGAATAATAAAGGTTGTAAGGAATCATTTTAATTACCAAAAATCTGTACTGCAATTAAAAATGCTATAAATAAAATTAAAAGGCAGATGACAATCAAAGAACATATCTGTAACATATGTAAGACATTAATATCTTTAATATGTAAAGAGCTATTAAATCAACAATAAGAATGTGAATATCTTGATAGAGAAACAGGCAAAGACATGAAAGAAGCAACTTACAAAATAAATAAAAATGGTCAATAAGCATTAAAAGTTTAGCAAAGTTGTTAGGATGTTACTAGCAGACAACAAACTGGCCCCATATTCCATTAGTTGTTGAGAATGATGCTGACTTTGCTGCAGAAAATGTGGGTCCAGCCCCAGCTTCATCACTCACTGGCTTCATGATGTTGTGTGAGTACCTCTATGACCTCCATCCCTCCTCCTTTAAATGAGGGTTATTGAGCCTCTCCATTGTTTCACAAACACATATAATGTGAAAGCATTTTGAAAGATGTAGAGTCCCATAACAATACAAATTATTATTTTACCCTTAAAAATGATTCTTCAGGAGGGTTAAGAAGCTCACTCTTTGGCAAGGGTTCTCTCCAGAGACAGTAATGCACCATGTTTCTCTCCTCTTCCTCAGACTACAGAGGACGAGCCTTCTGAAAAGGATGCCTTGCAGCCAGGCCGCGATATCGTGGCCGCAGGTTATGCGCTCTATGGCAGTGCAACCCTGGTGGCCCTCTCCACTGGGCAAGGAGTGGACCTCTTCATGCTTGACCCAGTAAGTACCCAGCATGGCATTATCAGCACATGGGAATCCATGGAGCTCTGTACTTCAATTCTAGTCCCCTAGGATAATTTCCTGGGCTTTCGTAATACTTGCTTTTGGAGCCAGAGAATCTAGTTTGGGAGCCAAAACATCATAGAAAAACTTAAGGGCCTTTGTCCAAGTGAGGGAATTTGAGGGGTCCTGCAGGTTCAGTCATATTAACTCCAGCCCTGTTCTTAAAGAGTTTATTCATCTTTGGTTTATGGGCACACAATGGTTTACGAATCTCAGTGCTGCTGGTTTTCAGAGACATGAATTCTTTAGAGCAGTGTCTTCCAATAGAACTGTCTGGTAATGGATACGTTTTATGATCTATGCTGTCTAATTTAGTAGCTACTAGCCTCATGTGACTATTGAGCATTTGCAATGAGGCTAGTGTGACTGAGGAGCTGGAATTTATAATTTTATTTCATTTTAATTAACATAAAAAGCTGCATGTGACTGGTGGCTATCCTATTGGACAGCACAAGTTTGGAGGACATCCCCTAATCTACATGTTCTTCCCAGTAGGAGGAGAGACTGGTAGGAAACTGCTTTATCAGGTTCTGTGTTATGCTCCTTATTTCTCACGATGGGAAAATGCTCAGTAGTATTTCTCTTCCCCTTGAGAAAATGCTCAAGGGGAAGAAGCACATCCTAAGGGCAGATGAAAAATCAGACAGTATGATGCAGAATAAAGGAAGAAATAATTGGATAAAGGCACAAGAGTTCAAATAAGGCTGAATTTTCATGGCAAGTGTACATTAAAAATGTTCAGCAGAAAATTTGTAAAGTATTTGTAACTTATAGAATTTCTCCTTAAAATGTTAGATGCTTTGCTTATCACTTGTGAACTGTTTTGCCAAATATAGTCAGGTCTTGTGAAAATTCAAATAATTTTGACCAAGACCATTTCAAAGTTTCTCATATTCAATAACTCAAAAGCACTTACTCAGTATTTCAATTTAATTTGAATTTACAAATGTTTATCAAGCATCTAGTATGTCCCAAAGGCCTCAAAGCACCATTCTAGGTGGAGATACAGCACTGATGAAGCAGGCAAACATTCCAGCCCTGGTGGAGTTTAGATGTTGGTGCACATGTGTGGAGGGAAGAGGGTAACAACATTTCAAAACAGAGTTAAACTAAACTTTATAGTATGGAAACCCAGTATCTTTTCAAATACAAATTTTCATATATAAACTCATCAGATCAAAACCCACTGATGTTTCAGTGTGCTTATCCCCTAAATTCTCCTTATTTTCAAAGAAACAGTCAAAACTGGAGAAATTCTGCAGTTCACAAATATTACTCTCAGACAATAAAACAACTTTTCTAAAACTGTTCTGGAATAATAGCTGACAGTTATACAGTGCTTATTAAGTTGTGGGTAGCTATCTGTTTCAAGCACTTTACATGTATGAATGTGTTTAAAACTTACAGCATCTCCCTAAGGTAGGTCCTACTATTAATCCCATTTTCAGGTAAGGAAAGTGAGGCACAGAGAAGGTAAGTAATTTGCCTAAGGTTATGCTAGTAGCCCTGGAGCCATGAGTCTCACTCAGGCTGTGATAGTGATTTATAAGAAATGTATATATGTGGTTATTCAGATGACCAAAATGTATTTCTCATATATATTTAAATTTTATCCATGGTTTCTGGCTTACAGCTCCTCAAACTCTTGAAATTTCCCAAGTGTTGGAAGTGATAAAGGTATCTTTTGTTATATTATTGAGATGGCTTTCAGAAAGCACCTTAGGATGGGGGCTTGTTATCAATAGAGTTAACCGTATGACTAAAGGGTTGGAAATTTGAATCTTACTCTCTGATTGCTGGGGAGGGGAGAGGGCCTGGAGGTTGACCAAATCACCAATGGCCAGTAGATTTAATCAGTCCTGCCTATGTAATGAAGCCTTCATAAAAACCCCGCAAGATGGTATCCAGAGACCTTTCTGGTTAGTGGACACATGGAGACTGGGGACAGTAGAGTGCCTAGAGAGAGTATGGAAGGTCCATTTCATTTGTTTATACCCTGCCCTATGCATATCTTCAATCTGGCTGTTCTTGCATTATATCCTTTTATAATAAATTGGAATTTATAATAAATCTAGTAAGTAAAATATTCGTCTGAGTTCTGAGCCACATTATCAAATTAATCGAACCTGAGGAGGAGATACTGGGTCTTCTAAAAACCTCTGATTTTTAGCCAATCAGTCAGAAGCACAGGTAACAACCTGGGCTTGGGACTAACATCTGAAGTGGAGCATGGAGGCAGTCCTGTAGGATTGAATCCTTAAACCATGGAATCTGATGCTATCTTTGGGTAGACAATGTCAGAGTTGAGTTGAATCAGTTTGAGTTCTGACACCCTGCTGGTGTGTCTGAGACACACACACATTGGAATTGATCCCAGAACACCTATTTACAGTCACTTTTGTACTTATCTATTTTACCAATTTTGAGTAAACTTATTTTTATTGCAAGCAAAATATCTCCAAGAATATTCTGAAGTGGTTCTAAAGGGAATACGTAGGTACATTTGACTTAGGAGTGCAACTTAAGGATTCTAAACATAGGTAGGCCTGACAGCTTGACTGCATATCAGAAAGAAGACAAACTCCCCTGTATAATCACTGCTGATCCTTCTCTATTAGCATGAAATTCCTTTGGATCACATCACCCTACTAAAAAGTACATTTAAGCAAAGACCCAGTGTAAGGAGCTTAGGACTTGTTTGGGAGGTTGACTTCAAGTTGAAGTAGCTTATGGCAGTTGTCACAGATAGAGAAACCATGGAGAGTGGCCAACAGGTTACTCAGGCAAGGCCTAATGGGACCGGGTTCCTTGGTGGGTCAGCCAGAGCCTGTCTGATCTGTGAATTTTCAGAGCTGATAATTTGATTTTGTCAGAGAACACATTGTGTTCAGGCACAGAGTGACCATCTCATGTTAACCAAATTCTCAATTGTGGTACAAACCACAATGCCAGGGCATTCATTTACAAATGGCAGATACTGTTTCTGGGTGACAAAGATATGGTGCCTGATAACAAGGTATCTTGTCCTCAAAGCTGTGGGAAGCTTTTTAATAGTCAGTGGTTGTGAGTGATCACAGAGTCAAAACAAAGGAAAATATTTTCCAAGTTAGGACAAGACTCCACAGCCATTTCCTTCCTACAGTAGGGATAACTCTCTAGGCATCTGAGTACCCCCACCCCCAGGTTCAGAGAGGGATACACAGTGAATGACATTATTTAGACAACAGTTTTGTATATGTCTTGTTCTTTACTAATAAGTAAGAGAGAAAAGGATTCTGGCTCAATAAAGTAAAGGGTGCTACTGCATTCATGGGAAAGCTAAAGCCCCAGGCTAGAAATGGGCAGGTCTAGAGGACCAGGAAACAGCAATCACATGAATGGTCTGGAAGCATAGAAAGTCTTGTCTGAACACCACCCCTGGTTCTGTCTCTCATTCAAATGCCAGGGAGGAGTATCTAATTTACCACACTAAATCAAGTGCCTGACCTTGAACCAGAGACCATCAAGAACATACCTATAATGAAGTAAGTTAGGTTTACTGAGCATGGAGAATGCACTATAGAAGAACTGTGGGTTGTTGTGTTAAGAGAGAGTTGAGATGGGCTTATAATAGTACATATTCTGCTTGATGATTCGAAGGAGGATTTGAGAAAGAGTTAGTCCTAGATTGGGTGTTGTCTAGAAGTGGGTACAATTAATGATTATATATATCAATAATTTTTATCTAGGAGGTGGGGAGATTAAAGTGAGGGTGGAGATTCACTGGTAAAGAAACAGTTATCACTCAAGTTCTGGAGAAGAGAGGGATCTTTAGTTATTTTTGCAGTCACTGAGTATCCTTGTCACCGGTCACTGTCTTATTTCACGCATGGTCAGCATGACCTTGTCTCTTTATATTGTGGGGATGTCTTCTATGTTCATTAGGAACCTTCTAGTCTAGCTGCTAGCTGTGAGCTGTCATCTTGGGGGATTTTCACTTTATTAGTCTTCAAAATTTATCAAAATTGATTAGATTTCCAGGCCCTGGTTTTCTTTCTAGTGACTTAGGGAGACAGCCAGTCTTTCAAGATTATATGTGTAGCTAGCCAATCACATCCACAGGGACTGTCTGACAAATAGTGACCACAATGACTATACAGGAACTGGACATGATCTTATTTATACTTCTGAGGACTTCTTCATTTTTTTATCAACTATTCCTTATGCCAAGTGCATATAGTTTCTGATTGAAGGGATTTCATCTTTACCTCATATAAGAGCCATTGGGGACTTCTGGCCAAAATGGAGGCATAGGTAGACACACTGTGCCTCCTCCCACAACCAAAAGATGGACAATAACAAATTAAAAAAAAAACAAAAACAACCAGAACTGCCAGAAAAATCAAACTGTATGGAAGTCTGACAACCAAGGAGTTAAAGAAGAAACATTCATCCAGACAGCTAGGAGGGGCAGAGATGGGAAGCCAGGGCAGAGAGGACTCATGGCAAGGTGGAGGCCTGTGGAGTAGGTGAGGCAGTGGCTGGCAGAGCAGGTGGTCCAACATTTGCATGCAGGTAAACTGGGAGGAACAACTGGGGAGTGAGACAGACCATGCAACCCAGGGTCCCAGTGTGGGTAAATAAGGGCTCAAACCTCTGACTGAAAAAACCTGTGAGGGTTGTGGCATTGGAGAAACTCCCAGCCTCACAGGAGAGTTTGCTGGAGAGACCCACAGGGTCCTAGCACATACACAAACCCACCCACCTGGGAATCAGTACCAAAAGGTCCCAATTTGCTTGTAGGTAGTGGAAGAAGTTACTGAAAGCTAGCTGAGAGCTGAGCAAGCAGCACTGTTCCCTCTTGGACCCCTCCCCCAATGACAGCATCACAACACAGTGACTCGGGCTGCCCCACCCTGGTGAACACCTAAGGCTCTGCCCCTTACTATGTAACAGGCTCACCGAGACAAAAAAAATGGCCCAAATGAAAGAACAGGTCAAAGTTCCAGAAGAAAATACAACTAAGCAATGAAGAGATAGCCAATCTATCAGATGCAGAGTTCAAAACACTGGTAATCAGGAAGCTCACAGAATTGGTTGAGTATGGTCGTAAAGTAGAGGAAAAAATGAAGGCTATGAAAAGTGAAATAAAGGAAAATGTACAAAGAACCAACAGTGATGGGAAAGCAACCAGGACTCAAATCAATGGTTTGGAGCAGAAGAAAGAAAGAAACATTCAACCGGAGCCGGATGAAGAAAAAAAATTCAAAAAAATGAGGAGAGGCTGAGGAACCTCCAGGACAACTTGAAAGATTCCAACATCTGTATCATAGGGGTGCCAGAAGGAGAAGAGGAAGAGCAAGAAATGGAAAACTTATTTGAAAAAATAATGAAGGAGAATTTCCCTAATCTGGCAAAGGAATAGACTTCCAGGGAGTCCAGGAAGCTCAGAGAGTCCCAAAGAAGTAGGACCCAAGGAAGCACATACAAAGGCACATCATAATTATATTACCCAAGATTCAAGATAAGGAGAGAATCTTAAAAGCAGCAAGAGAAAAGGAGACAGTTACCTACAAAAGAGTTCCCATTAGACTATCAGCTGATTTCCCAAAAGAAACCTTGCAGGCAAGAAGAGACTGGAAAGATGTATTCCAAGTCATGAAAGGCAAGGACCTACATCCAAGATTACTCTATCCAGCAAAGCTATCCTTTAGAATGGAAGGGCAGATAAAGTGCTTCCCAGATAAGGTCAAGTTAAAGGAGTTCATCACCAAGTCCTTATTATATGAAATGTTAAAGGGACTTATCTAAGAAAAAGAAGATAAAAAATAAGAATAGTGAAATGACAACAAACTATCAGAAACCGAACCTAAAAAAACAAAAATGAACTAAGCAAACAGCTGGAACAGGAACAGAACCACAGAAATGGAGATCACATGGAGGGTTATCCGTGGGGGAGTGGGAATGGCATAGAGGGGGAAAAGGTACAGGGAATAAGTAACAGAAATGGTAGGTAGAATATAGACAAGGGCAGGTTAAGAATAGTATAGGAAATATAGAAACCAAGGAATTCATATGTATGACCCATGGACATGAACTAAAGGGGGAGAATGTGAGTGAGGTGGGGTGTGCAGGGCAGAGGAAAATAAAGGGGGAAAAATGGAACAGCACAATCAATAAAATATATTTAAAAAAACAGAGTCATTGGGATACCAGGAACTTTTAATGGCTTCCAAAATTACATCATTATGATATAATAACTGGACCACAAAACAGTGACTGAACTGTATTCCCACCTTTATGACAAATCTTACCTGTATAACTTCTTCCTCTCATTGCTGATGGCCCAAGTCTTTCTGAAAATATTAGGATTAACTGAAAGTGATTACTTGGGGGATCAATACAGCTAGGTTCCTTATAAATTAGTAGTCTAAGTGACTCAATATTGTCACTGATCTTTATACAACTCATAAAAATATCACTGGCAGGCTTCTGGAGGACCTGGTAACCCCCTGGGTCCTTTCAAGATGCCCACATATTTTAATGTTTTCTAAGTGTTGGAAAATGTGCTGTTGTTGGCTTCTAGCATCATCTCTCTTCTTACTGGTATTTTTCTTCAACTTTCTAGGCTCTTGGTGAATTTATTCTGGTGGAAAAAGAGGTCAAAATTAAAAAGAAAGGGAAGATTTACAGCCTCAATGAAGGCTATGCAAAGTATTTTGATGCTGCCACCACGGAGTATGTGCAGAAAAAGAAATTTCCTGAGGTGAGTGAAGGAAACCTATGGCAGAATGCTATCCCAGTAGGTTGCTGTTTCCATGGTGGCTCCGAGGGCCTGTCCAAGAGGTTGGTGCTACTGTTTGTTTGTGGCTCTGATTGGTATGGGTATGGCAGACTCTGCCTTTATAAGCAATCAATACCTTTTATAGCTAAAGTTTATCTACTAAAGATAATACTCCCCAGTTGAGTTTTTCAGGAGGAATTGTTTATAATGAGCCCATATTTTCAAAATTCAGAGGTTCGGGCCAGAATCTTTTTCAAGTCATTTGTTTTCTGGGCTACTACCTATACAGATTCTGGTCACTCAGTTATATTTGCTTTTGAGAGGGAATAGTTATATTGGAAAGTCTCATTCATATGCTCTAATGTTGAGGCCTTATGTTTACCCTAAGTTTTAGGAAGCTTTTTGATTCTCAATGTGATCACTAAGTTCTGGACTTCATGTGGCTATTAATACAGCCCAAACAATCCATTTAGCATATCCACCATACAGAGAGAGCTTTTAAGGCAGGAATGGGAGCATAGTTGAAGAATTTCCAGATCAAGTGTAAAATCTGGCCTAAATTGGGAGTAAAACAAAATGTTGTTTCCAAGTGGGGTCCCCTCTCACTAAATGGGAATGTGATAAGAGAGGCCCCTTTTCACACAGTGGAGTATGATGCCGACCTGGCCGCCCCTCGATGTTCCTGATGGGATTGCATAGGACCAGGTAGCACTCATTCAACAGGATACCAGGACCTGACTTTGCTGCCTCAAACTGAGCTTTGAAGAGTTTACTTCTCTTTTTCTTTTTTCTTTTTTTTTACTTTATTTTTTTATTATTGTTCAAGTACAGTTGTCTCCATTTTCCTACCACCACTTTCCCTCACCCCACCCTCAATCCTACCCCTCTTTGGCTTTGTCCATGGGTCCTTTATACGTTCCTTGATGACCCCTCCCCTTCTTTTTCCCATTATCCCTTCCCCTGCCCTCCGGTTACTATCAGTTTGTTGTTTATTTCAATGTCTTTGGTTATATTTTGCTTGCTTGTTTGTTTTATGGATTAGGTTCCACTTATAGGTGATATCATATGGTATTTGTCTTTCACTGCCTGGCTTATTTCACTTAGCACACAGGTGGCAAACACAAGGCCCACAAGCTGAATCTGGCCTTCCGCCTTGTTTTATCTGGCCCAGCACCTTGTTTCTACCCAGCGGCTGTGCCAAGCTCTCACTTAACTTTTAAGGAGTAGATACACTTATACACTCCTAAAATTACATTTGGCCCTCTGAAGGCAACCACAAGGCTGATGTGGCCCCTGATGAAAATGAGTTTGACACCCCTGACTTAGCATAAATGCTCTCAATTCCATCCATGCTGTCATGAAGGGTAGAAGCTCCTTCTTTCTTTCTGCCCCATAGTATTCCATTGTGTAAATGTACCATGTTTTTTTGATCCACTTGTTTACTGATGGGCACTTAGGTTGCTTCCAGCACTTGGCTATTGTAAATTGTGCTGCTATGAACATTGGGGTGCATAGGTTCTTTTGGATTGGTGTTTCAGGGCTCTTAGGGTATAATCCCAGCAGTGGAATCGCTGGGTCAAAAGGCAGTTCCATTTTTAGTTTTCAGAGGAAATTCCATACTGTTTTCCACAGTGGCTTCATCAGTCTGCATTCTCACCAGCATGTACTGGGGTTCCCTTTTCTCCACAACCTCCCCAGCACTTGTTGTTTGTTGATTTGTTTATGATGGCCATTCTGACCAGTATGAAATGGTATCTCATTGTGGTTTTAATTTGCATCTCTCTGATTGCTAGTTATGGTGAGCATTCTTTCATATGTTTCTGGGTGCTTTTTAAGTGAAATTCTCAGAAGTGTAATTTCCTGTGTTTCTCCTTTGTGAGGTAGTATTTTGTCATAACACACAAACTCATCAGATGTCTTGAGGGCAAAAGTAAAGCATGTAAATTGTGAGGTCGATAAACTCAAAATGATTCACAAGTTCCCAGTCTTACAGATAGTTTCATAGTGGTTCCAATTCTAAGCTAATAAGTGCCTTCTTTAGAACCTAAAGGAAGATGTACAGTTTAACTCTAAAAAATAAACTCTTATGCCAAAAAAAAACACTCCATAAATCTTTTTCAAGGAAAAGTTGAAAACTGAAGAAAAAAGTGATCACCACATATATGACTAACAACAGGTAAATAGTGTGACTAACTGAGGACCTCATAAGTCATAGCAGAAGGACATGAAGATAAGCAAGCCCCAAATAGAAAATCTTGCAAGTCACGGAAGACACATAGATGTCCAGTCAGGATGTGAGAAGGTACTAATAAAAATGAAACTTAAAAATGAAAGATCATTTTTATATATGGGATATTGGCAAAGACTTAAAAAGATGAATAGTGTTCAGCAACATGAGAAAATAAGCACTCTCACAAATGTTAAGGAAAACAAACATCACAACATTTTTGGAGAGCCATCTGGCAATATGATTTTAAATATTAAATATCCATACCTTTTGATTCAGCAGTTTATCCTAAATTACTCTAGGAATTTGTCCTAGGAAACTAATAGGTCAAATGAAAAGAGATAAATGCACAAGAATATCTCATTGCAACATTGTTTACAACAACAGCAAAAGGAATAACTGAAGTATCAGTTTGTCGGGATGAATTAATATATCGTGGACATTCACAATATCCCAGTGAATATGTGCTACATGCCTGTTCATTCATTAGAAAGCTAAGTCCTTCTTCATATATTGATAGTGAAAATGTTCACAAAATATTCAGCAAAAGAAATGGAGTATTTCCTGTAATATGCATACAAACATATGTATGTATTTATGCACACAAATATATGTATGTAGTATCTATATATGCATAAAATGTCTCCAAAGAATGTGCATTGTGTTAATAGTGGTTTCTGGAAGTTGAGGTTATAGGGTTCCTTATTTTCTCTGTATTGTGTGAATATGTGCAATGATCATGTGAATGGCAATTCTTTTTATAGGAATTATTACAAAACCATATCATTTGAAGAGGCCAAAGGCTATGAGACCAAACGGAGGTTAAGGGGGAAAAGTTTATCAGGTAGTTAATTAATAAAAATAGCATGTTCTTTTTGGAGATTTTATATTATTTACCATAATTTAATATAGGATAGCTTTAACATTTTTGTAATATGTTGTGATTTCTTTTTCTACTTTAAAATGAATCCTCACTTTTGCATCCCAGAAAGAAAAGAAATCATTCCATTTTGACAAAGAAGTCTCCTTTCTCTCCAAAATCTTTGCCTTGTGGAAGCTCTGCTCCGGTGTGAGCAGACAGAGTGTTCCTCTCACTCCTGATTGCTCCTGAGGCCATTGCTTCCCTGTGGGATCTGTGTGTTCTGGTTGCCATTCTCCCACACCACACACCCCAGTAGGTGGGAAGTGGTATGGCGGATACTTTTCCTCTACGCTACATCAGAAAGAGCATCCTCCTTAGCTATCTCTGTCCCTGACAATAGCAGCTTTTACTAACCCTGATTGCACACTCTTACTTCACATTGATAATAGTAGCTAGTGTGTATTGTGTCAGATGCTGTTCCAAGTGAACAGTCAAGTAACTTACCTAAGGTAATCTTACTAATAACTGAAAGAACCAGGAGTAAAATCTAGATGGCTTGGATCCAGAGCCCATGGATGCTGTGTAACCCATTATTGGGCATGAAAGTGTACGGAGTTGTAACTAGCATTTATTTTTAGATGAAATAGAACAGAACTGAACTGAATGAAACAGAATGGAATGACTAGAACAGAATAAAAATTAGTAAGTAAAATAATTATTTTTGAAAAATACTTGTTTTATCTCAGTCATGTATGTGTGTTTGGTTGCATACTGTATTTCGTCATAAAATATATTTTTTAGGTTTGAAAGCATTGTTATGCAATGTGGCCTCTTCATGACTTTCATCAAAACCATGACATGTAATTCAGTATCTCTCTCCACTCTGACTTCTGCCAACATCTGGAGTGATTTCAGAGTCCGTGGGTCCATTCAGTAGATGGTTCGTATAGTGTCTTAACTCCAGATATATTCATCAAGCTGTTTCTATAGCTAAATCCTAGAGATTATCAGTTCTTAGGAATTGCTGAATTATGAAACTGTAGACAATGTTTACTCTTCAAACAACCCCTTAACTTTTCATACTTCTTACACTGTATTTTCACATTTGGGCTGTAATAATGGAATACCCATAGACCGGACAGCTTATGAACAGCAGAAATTTATTTCTCACAGTTCTGGACACTAGAAGCCCAAGATAAAGGTGCTGGCAGATTTGGTGTCTGGTGAGAACTCTCTTCCTGATTCATGGACGGCCACCTTCACACTGCATCCTCATGTGGTGGAAAGGGTGAAGGAGCTCTTGGGTTTCTTTTAGAAGACACTGATGCCATTCAAGAGGGTTCCACCCTCATGACCTAATCATCCCCCAAAGTCTTCACTTTCTATCATCATAGTATTGGGGTTAGGATTTTAACCCATGAATTTTGGAGGAACAAAAATGTTTGGTTCATAGTACACTACTATGTCCCCAGCCATGATGTGGAGTTCATCATGTCCCTTGATTCTTCCTCTTTGTCCCTATGTATTGTCAGTGTTCTTTTATCTCTGTCCTTTGTTCCTCTTCTGACCTCAGTGACACCCCAATAGCCTAACTTATGATTAATCATATCAATCTGCCTGCCTCTTCTACTCCAATCTCCTCATCCTTCAACATCCCTCTGACCCCGAATCAATCTCCCGTTGACCCTTCACTCCAATGCCTGCACTGAAGAGTACAACCAAGCAGATGGTGGCACTACAATTGCACTCACCATGTTTACTGGTCTGTTAGTGCCTCTCAGCATCTTGTACTTGACCTCAGTCCTGACAGAGAAAACATATCCCATCAGCTCTCCATCTCACACCTGCAAACAGATGACAATCTCTTCCTTTTTAAGTGACCTCAGGTCCAAGGTTCATCTTCCTGCCTGTGCTCTCAGTCCCATCTCTTCATCCTCGCCCCATCTTCCTTCTCCTGCATTTTCATCCTTTTGCTCTCTACCAGTTACTTCCCCTCAGCCTATGAATATATGTCTTTTTCATTTTAAAATTCTGACTTCCAGCTGCTTTTGCAGCTGCAGCCAATGTCAAAACCCTCTCCATTACATTGCAATGAACACACTCACACTCAGATGCACACACTCATGGATGCACACACACACACACATACATGATTCATTGTTTCCAATTCCTTTTCTACTATTCAGTCCTCTAAAATTGGGCCTTTGCCCCTACAACTCCATGGGAACTGTTCTTATCAAGGTTATTAGTGACTTCCTCGTGGTCAAGTCCACTAAAACTTTTTTGTCTCTATATATTCATTCTCTCTGAGCATTTGGAATTATTGATCATTGCCATCGTGTTGGATTTTTCTTCTCCTCTGACTTCCATGACTCCACTCTTCCCATTTTACTGCCTCTCATCTCAAGGATCTTTCTTCATCATTAATTTCCTACTGTTAAGAAAACTTTAAAAGTAAAGTTTGAGGTGTCATTTAGTTTGAGAACGGGAGAGAATAACCCATGTGAATTGAATGGATTAATTAAAAGCTAATATTTCTCAATAAAAAATATCAAGTTTTTTTTGTACTACACAAACTAATTCTCAAGTTTATATGAAAAATGAACAAACAAATATAGGTAATGCAAGAAAATCTTAAAGGGGTGAAGATAGTGAGGTGGAAATAGTGGTGCTACCAAATATTATAAAGCCTCAATAACTATAACAATGTGGCACCAGTGCATGAACAGTCAGACCATTAGAGCAGTGATCAGAATAGGACGTCTGAAAGTGAACATAATATACATGGGAATGCTGTTTATGAAAAGGAGAGAGCCAAACCAATAGTAAGGATGGACTACTCTCAAATTTTTAACATTCCTTTCCTATACTTTCTTTCTCATTCTGCCTTTCTATCTCCTTTCCTTGGTCTATAAGTACACTTAAGTATCTCTCATTAAAAATAAGAAAGCAAACAATGCTCCCTTCCTTCTTCTGTCACCTTAGTTAACCACTCTTTGTTCTATACAGAGCAGCAAAATTCTCTTGAAAAAATAATTTTTATACATTATTTCTATTCCTTCCCTTTGAAAAAATATTTTTTCACTGCAGGGTCCAGCACAAGTCATGCTCCTTTTTTTATTACAAAATCTTTTTTTTAATCAAAAGCAGGTAATTCTGTAACATAACAATATCACACTCAAGCATACCATATAACATTTTAGGTAAAATGTTCAAATTAAAACTATAAATTATTACACCCATGTTATTACCCTACCAACCACACTCAAGCAGACCTCACTTCTGTCACACCCTGTATATTGGTTTACTTTTAGTTATAAAAAGACAATACAGAATACTCTGCATTTTAACAACTTTGAAATGTGAGAAGAAAAAGGTTATAATTAAATCTGCACTAACAGCACAGCAGCCACTAGCCATATGTGGCTATTGAGCACTTGAACTGTGACCAGTCTGAACTGAGCTGTGAGGTAAAATGCACACTGGATTTTGAAAGTTTAGTGGAAGAAGGTAATGCAAAATAACTCAGATCATCTTTTCTTTGGATTACACATTAAAATGATAACATTTTGATGTAGTATTTTAAATGAAAAACGATTCCTAAGGCTGTTTAACATTTGGCCAGTGGTAAACATTGCTTGAAGTAAGTGCAAAAGTGGTCGTTGTTTACAAAGGTCTGGCTCTCAGAAAGCTAAAATGTACCCTGAAGCATGGTGCGCCAAGAAGTTTCAAGGAGCTGCTGAGAATTTTTTGAATTGTAGGGAAGGGAAACTTTTTCTTTTCTTCCCTCCTAGGTTCTTTGGCTAGTCGAACAATTAAGTTGACATAATACAGATTAAGAAGAGAAAACCAATTTAATTTTGTACTCATTAAAAATATGAGACACATAGAAGTGACCAAAGCAGGCGAGTTTTATAACTTCTATACAAACAAACAATAAATGTGTGAAGAACTAACAGGACAAAAAAGTTAGATCTAAGGGTGGTAAATTAGTGAGGAAGTAACAAGTTTCATTTACACAGCCTTCTCAGCCCTAAATCCCCTATCTCTGGTGGTAAGGAAGTCTCTCTCCCTCTGGTGCAGAGAGGGCGCCTTTCACATTGGAGATTTATTTACTGCTTTCAGAGGAACAAAGGAAGGTCAGAGTGTCCTTCTTGCACCAACTGTTTCTCAAATAACTTTAATTTAAAATAATCAATATGCTGAGTTCTGGCAAAGATGGAGGTGTAGGTAGAAATGCTTCACTTTTTCATACAACCAAAAGAAGGATAAAAATCAATTTAAAAACAATAAACAACCAGAAGTTCCAGAAAATCAAACTACATGGATCTCCAACAACCAACATGTCAAAGAAACATTCATCCAGACCAATGTGCCAAGACAAAGAAATATGGCCCAAATGAAAGAACAGATCAAAACTCCAGAAAAAGAGCTAAGTGACGAGGAGATAGACAACCTGTCTGATGCAGAGTTCAAACACTGGTAATCAGGATGCTCACAGAATTGATTGAGCTTGATCACCAAATGAAGGAAGAAATGAAGGCTACCCATAATGAAATAAAGCAAAATATACAGGGAACCAACAGTGAAGAAAAAGAAATTGGGGCTCAAATCAATGATTTGGAACAAAAGGAAGAAATAAACACCCAAACAGAACAGAATGAAGACACAAGCATTCAGAAAAATGAGGAGAGGCTTAGGAACCTGCAGAAAAACTTTAAACATCCCAACATCCAAATCATAGGGGTGCCAGAAGGAGAACAAGAGCAAGGAATTGAAAACTTATTTGAACAAATAATGAATGAAAACTTCCCCAATCTGGCAAAGGAAATAGACTTCCAGGAAGTCCAGGAAGCCCAGAAAGTCCCAAAGAAATTGGACCCAAGGAGGAACACACCAAAGCACATCATAATTACATTAGCCAAGATTAAAGATAAAGAGAGAATCTTAAAAGCAGCAAGTGGAAAGGAAAGAGTTACCTACAAAGGAGTGCCCATAAGACTGTCAGCTGATTTCTCAAAAGAAACCTTGCAGGCAAGAAGGGGCTGGCAAGAAGTATTCCAAGTCATGAAAGGCAAGGATCTACATCTAAGATTACTCTATCCAGCCAAGCTATTGTTTAGAATGGAAGGGCAGATAAAGTGCTTCCCAGATAAGGTCAAGTTCAAGGAGTTCATCATCACCAAGTCCTTATTATATGAAATGTTAAAGGGACTTATCTAAGAAAAAGAAGATTAAAAATATGAATAGTAAAATGACAACAAACTCACAGCTATTAACAACCAAACCTACAAAAACAAAAATGAGCTAAGCAAACAACCAGAACAGGAACAGAACCACAGAAATGGAGATCACATGGAGGGTTATCCATGGGGAGGGAGAGGGGAAGAATTGGCAGGGAAAGGTAGAGGGAATAAGAAGCATAATTAGTAGGCATAAAATAGATGGGGAGAGGTTAAGAATAGTATAGGAAACAGAGAAGCCAAAGAACTTATATGTACAACTCATGGACATGAAGTAAGGGGGCAGTGGGAATGCTGGAGGGTGGATGGTGCAGGGCAGAGAGAGGGGTGATAAAGGGGAGAAAAAATTGGAAAACCTGTAATAGCATAGATCAATAAAATATACTTAAAAAGAAAAGAAAATAATCAATATGCCAAATTGGCATATTTTGAGGTGCCATATTCTGCTTCAGTATATACTTCCTTTTTTTGACAGCTGCTCTTAAGATTGTTTCAGGATATAGTGTCTTACTCTAAGTAGTCCTGTATTTAATGAGTTCAATCACTGGTCGTGGTATGGGAGCTCCTAATGAATGAAATGCTTAAGTATATGATGTTTTTCAAGTCCTAACCCCCTGGAACGCAGAGGCCACAACAACTGGACGTGTAGCCCTGAGCTGGTGCTGGCTAACTGCAGAACTCACTACATCTTGTTTCTTCCTTCTTTGCTTTCTAGGATGGCAGTGCTCCCTATGGGGCCAGGTACGTGGGCTCCATGGTGGCTGATGTGCACCGCACCCTGGTCTATGGAGGGATTTTCCTATACCCAGCGAACCAGAAAAGTCCTAAGGGCAAGGTAATCCCTCCTTTGTCCACTGGCTGTATTTGGTCAGGGAGCCAGTTGGAGTTCCCTTTCTCTTCACAGCTGCTTTTCAGCTACTGCCTTGTCCTTGGTATGTCTCTCTGTGATTGGGCAGGTAGAAAAGAAATATATTTTTCACTAGTAAATTTTGAGGCTGTTGTAGATTTGGAAGGGAAGGCTGGAGCTGTCATGGGTGATTTCTCTGGCCTTCCCTTCCTCTGGCCTCACGCCCGTCATTGACCATGAGTCAGCTGTGTTTGTCTCCCACTTTCCACATGCTGTGTCTGACTTTTAGTTTCAGCACCAACTGATTGTGTCGTAGAGCCCTTTGAGAATCTAATGAAACTTATGGACCCACTTCCCAGAAACATGTGTGTAAACATATACCATCACATATGTGTTCAGGGGATTCACAGATGTCCTGAAGTCCATCCACAATCCCCTAGAAAGTTTCAAAAAAAAAAGAAAATATTGTAAATATCCAATAGAAAAATGAATAATTAAAAAGTGGTCTAACAATGCAATAGAATATAATGGAACCATAGATGTTATGTTTATAATGAATGTTTACTGGCATAGATAAAGGCTTAAAAGAGAAATTAAAAAGCATGATATCAAATTATATAAACTTTTGGTACTTGCATTATAGTAAACAAGATATTAAGGGACTCCCTTCTATTGCAAAAAACTAAATCCTGTATAACATATGCTTTTAAAAGCATTTCAGGACTCACAGTAAATAGGAAAATTTTCTGAGTCTATTCCCTGACTCCCCATAATCAACAGGACCATAATCAAAGGGCCAAAAAATAGGTAATGTCAATATTGGCCAACTATGTAGCCAAGTTGACACTTGAGATGTGGAATTCCTTTCCAGTATCCAGAACACCATTGTTATCCTGAGAGACAACCTAGATCTGAGGTGATCTTCCAATCCCATCCAAGCTTGACTTCTCATTTACGGCATCTCCTAACCAGAGCTACAGAGTCATTTAGCTCATTATGAAACCATCAAGAAAAGGCTACCAAGATCTCATCCTCCCAAGTGAAGAGGCAGGCCTATCATAAAGGTCATAAGTCAGGAAGTTTACTGACTAGAGGTGCTCAGCAGCTGATATACCCAGTCTCCTGGAGGGTCTAGATCCAGGTCAACTCTCTCTGCTGAGGTACATGAGCCTATTCTCACTAACAAGACAGAAGTTCAGCAGGAATTCCTTGTTGAGCTTCAGGGGCGTGGCTTGAGATTTTTGGCAACTTGCAAAGTTTGTCTGCTTGACTCTTTCTCTGCAGCTCCGGCTCCTGTATGAGTGCAATCCTGTGGCCTATATCATTGAGCAGGCAGGAGGTTTGGCGACCACAGGCACTCAGTCTGTGCTGGACGTGAAGCCTGAGACCATTCACCAACGAGTGCCCCTAATTCTGGGTTCCCCAGATGATGTGCAGGAATATCTCACCTGTGTACAAAAAAACCAGGCAGGCAGGTAGTGAATCAGACCCTGCAAGCCCTATTCTTTTTGTCTTGTATCTTGTGTGTTAAGGACCCTAAATGAACGATAAGCAGAAACAGTAGTGATGAGTGACAAATGGTCTATCCACCCAATCACAAACGGAAAAGCAGCAGCAAACTGCTCATGACAGGTCTAAAGGCCAGAGGGAACTCTGTGGTCAGTGTAAATGACTAAAAATAAAAATTCACATATGAAAAGAACAATTTTGATATATCTTTTGTCATGAACAGTGGCAAAAAGAGTTGTAATTCTAAGTCTGTTGGCTCAAGTAATCAGTAGCTATCTATTTGGGGGCAAAAAGGATAGAGATCAGTTATGAATTTGTGTTGCTTGGCTTAAAATTTGAACTTAGTTTCTTATCCTGTAGTGATTCATTTTCTTTCTTAGAATAAGTACATATATTGAATATATGCATATTTTATGTATATATTTAAATGGCTTCCTTAATTTCTTAGCAGAGTTCTTGTCTTATTTTGGATAAGTTAAAGTTAGAAGTCTCACGGCTTTTAAATTCTAAAATTTCAGATTGATCTTTTTTGGGGGGCAATAATTTGGATGACTGGTAAAGTTTGAACGGAAAAATGAGGTCACCTATTGAGAAAGCAACATACTAAACAAAGTCAATATTTAAAAATTAACACCTACTTTTCTCAACCCATTGACTTTGTATTTCTGTTTTGGGGAGAAATATTTTAATCAATCCTAGGGCTTAACCAGACTGCACTGATTAAATGACTCTTCACTTGTCCATATTATGTCAAAATTGGGATGGAGTGGTATATGCACCAGAAATCTTAGCTTGTTTTAACAAGAATTGCTGTATATGTATATGAACTTGAAGGTCAAAAATTATTAATGAAATATTGATGAATCAAATCCAGAAGTATTTAAAACAAAGATGCATTAGGATAAAGTCAAGCTTAACTGAGAAAATCAAGAATAATTCACATTAGAGAATGTTTTGCAAGAGTGGCATAGATAAACACAGCTCACCTTCAGCACGATCACATCAAAATTACAACTAAGCTACAGAACAATGATTATTCAGAACTGCCATAAGTTGAGCTGAATGGAAGTGCCACAGCTGTGGAATTAAAGAAGAAACCACATCAAGACTGGTAGGAGCGGCAGAGGTGCAGAACAGGCTGGTCCCACAACCACACATGACAAATAAAAAATGAGAGGGATATTTCTGGAGTGAGGGGTCCCAGCCCCATACCAGGCCCCCCAGCCAAGGGCTCCAGTGCCAGAAAGATAAGTCCCTATAATGTCTAGCTGTAAAAACCAGTGAGGATTGAGGCTGTGGAAGGCAGAAACTTCTGGAGTCGCAGGCAGTTCATCTTACAGGGCCCATGACTTACTCAGACTCACTCCCTCTGAGTTTCAGCACTGGGGTGGCAGCTTGAAAGGCACCAAAGGCATACAGGGAGGAGCTGAAGTGTCTGGTATCAAGGCACTACCTGGATGACAGCTTTCTCCAAGACAGAAGTGCTGGCAGAGGCCATTGTTCCTTTTCTGAGTCTTCCTCCCACAGAGCCACAGAGCCAGCAGGCGGGCACCATAGCTGAGATTCCATCAACCTGGATGACACAGTTTGTCCCACCCTGGTGATTCCCTGGGATCCTCCCCACCCATCTTTCAGGCCCAACCAAGCTGTTTCCAGTGGCTTTTCCATATGAATGTCTTATCTTGCTTCATGCTTCAGATTTTCCTAAATTCTCTCAAACAAGCAACATCTGGCCTCAGGGAGACCAATAACTCTCTTAAGTGGCCCCAGGCCCAGCACTAGCAGCAGTTGGCCTTGGTTCACAGATTGGTCTCACTTAGGCACTTCCAGGCCCAGCACAAGTAGCGCCCAACTGCAGATCACTTTGTAGCTTATGCCAGGGGCTCACAGGTATTGGCTGACTTTGGCCTGCACCTCCCTGGTGGATCCAGAGCCTGCACACCTCATGGACAGCTACAGACAATGTCAGAGGATCACCATCCAACTACCTCTACAAGTAACACACTCAAAAAACAGACTCAGTGGGCACCAAATCCCTGCTGAAGTAAATCCTGCTTTGTGAAATGGGTCCCTGTGTAGCTGATCCTCCATGGTGGTCAGAGGTTGGTGGTCAGTGGTCACAGATAGTTTTTACAGCTGATTGGCCTGCATAAATCCCTCCCATTGACCTGCCAACAGCAATCAAAGGTCAACTAGAAGAGTAGCATGTAAACAGCCCACGCAATGAGCACACCTCAAGTACCCAGCTTGGATGATGGGAGAGGCTGTGTCACTGGATCCTACAGGACACCTATTACATTAGGCCACTCTACCATGCCAGAGAGTTGTAGCAGCTCTACCTAATACATAGAAACAAACACAGGGAGGCTGCCGAAATGAGAAAGAAACATGGCTCAAATGAAAGAACAGAACAAAACTCCAGGAAAAAGAACTAAACAAAATGGAGACAAGCAATCTACTAGATGCAGAGTTCAAAACACTGGTTATAAAGATGTTCAATGAACTTAGGAGAAGAGTAGATGAACTCAGAGAGAACTTCAACTGCATAAAAAGGGACATGGAAACCATAGAAAGAATTAGTCAAAAATGAAAGATACACTAACTAAAATAAAGAACAATTTATAGGGAATCACCAGTAGAGCAGATGGAGCCCGGAATCAAATTGGTGATTTGGAACTTAAGAAAGCAAAAAACCAGAACAGTAAGAAGGAGAAAGAGTCCAAAAATGAGGATACTGTAAGGAGCCTCTCAAATAACTTCAAGTGTACAAACATTCACAACATGGGAGTGCCAGAAGGATAAAAGAGAACAAGAGCTTGAAAACCTATTTGAAAAAATAATGACAGAAAACTTCCTTACCTTGGCAAAGGAAATAGACATATAAGTCTAGTAAGCACAGAGAGTCCCAAACAAGATGAACCTAAAGAGGTCCACAGAAAGACATCTCATCATTGAAATGCCAAAGGTTAAAGACAAAGAGAGAATCTTAAAAGCAGCAAGAGAAAAGTAGTTAGTTACCTACAGGGAGCTCCCATAAGACTTTCAGCTTATTTCTCAACAGAAACTTTGCAGGCCAAAAGACATTGGCATGAAATATTCAAAGTGATGAAAAGCAAGGGCCTACAACAAAGATTACTTTACCCAGCAAGGCTATCATTTAGAGTAAGGACAGATAAAGAGCTTCCTAGACAAGAAAAAGCTAAAGGAGTTTATCACCACCAAACCAGTATTATATGAAATGTTAAAGGGTCTTCTTTAAGAAGAAGAAGATAAAAAATATGAACAATAAAATGACAATAAAAGCATATCTATCAATAATTGAATCTAAAAACAAAATAAAGAAATAAAGGAATGAGCAGAACAGAAACAGACTTATAGATACAGAGAATATGTTGATGGTTGCCAGATGGGAGGGGGGCCAGGGGGAGGGGCAAAAAATATGTTGGGATTAAGAAGTACAAGTTGGTTGATACAGAATAGTCATGGGAATGTAAAGTACAGCAGAGGAAATGTAGCAGCCAAAGAATATATATGCATGACCCACGGGGATGGACAACTGTGTGGGGATTACTTGAGAGAGTGGGGAGGGTCTGAGTGGACAGGATCAAAGGGGGAAAAATTGAGACAACTGTAATAGCATAAACAATAAAATATAATTTAAATTTAAAATTGATACACATTAGAAAATCCTTGAAAGTAATGCACTGGGTTAAGGCAAAAGGCAGCAGTGTGGAGGTGGGAACTAGGAGAAGCTACGGGAGAAAGCAAGGCTCTCCTTTTCCACTTTAGCTTTGGGCAGGGTGCTTCATACAACCTAAAGGAGATTTCCACTGGTTCTAATTCAGGACTCCACATTGTTCTTCAGTCTGCTGCAGCTTGGCTGCAGTAACAGAGGTAGCTAAATTTTAATATTTAAATTTAAAAATACATAAATAAAATAATTTTTATCTTTCCAAAAAAGAACAAAGAATTTCTTTTCCCACCCTGGCTGGTGTAGCTCAGTGGATTGAATGTGGGCCTGTGAACCAAAGGATCACTGGTTCAACTCCCAGTCAGGGCATATGCCTGGATTGCAGCCATATCCCTGGCAGGGGGCATACAAGAGGGAACCACACATTGATGTTTCCCTTCCTCTCCTCCTTCCCTTCCCCTCTCTCTAAAAATAAAAAAAATAAAATCTTTAAAGAAAAGAATTTCTTTTACTAAGAAGAATTCTTATTCTTTTTTTTTAATATTTTATTTATTTATTTTTTAGACAGAGGGGAGGGTGGGAGAAAGAGAAAGAGAGAAACATCAGTGTGTGGTTGCCTCTCATACACTGCCTACTGGGGACCTGGCCCACAACCCAGACATGTGCCCTGACTGGGAATCGAACCAGTGATCCTTTGGTTTGCAGGCCCATGCTAAATCCACTGAGCCATATCAGCCAGCGCAGAATTCTTATTCTAATCAATGGGCTATCGATCTTTTATTAGACACTCCATTTGAAATGTATATCTCAAAGATTCAAACTGAAATCTTACTTCAAAATCTCTTATGAATATCTTAATTTGCTGAGTTTACAGCACATAGTCTAAAGACTACAGAGCCAAGAGGAGAAGGTTTTCTTAGAGCTGAGAGAACTTTCAATCATGGTGTATGTTGCTTTGAAGAATGGTAGTGGATGCTCAGGAAAGATCTATTGACCATTCATATGCATTCTTCTTCAAGCTGAGACTCTGGATTTCTTCACATCAAATTCAAGAGCAAAGAACTAGGGAAGAGCATGGGACTCTTATTCCATTCTCAAAGGCTACGTATCAAAGATGTCAGGAAGATGGGGGGCAAGGGTACCTGAGGGACCAATATTTCTATAGGCAGGGTCCAGAAAGACCAGTGATTGTGCTCTCTGGCCAAAGTGAGCTGAGAATCCTTTTTCTCTAGGTTTCTCATTTCCTCCTGATTGGCTTCCCAGTGTAGAAAGAACCTACTGTTCTTTCCATTTTCAACCATTTCTCAAATGTACACTGTACAGGTGTACATTCCCACTTGGGGAAGGTGGGACTATTCACTGGTTTCCATTATACTTTGGGCAGACAGGCTTTAGCAACTGGAAGGCAGACTCATTAACACTTCAAAAAAGAAAAAACTGTGAACATTTTAATAGATGCTTTTTAAAAATAAGAAGAAAACATGCTCTTTCAAATTAGTGGGAAAAGAATGGTGTTTGAATAATTAGCTTGTTATTTGGGAAAAAATAAGATTAGATGCCCAAAACATACTGCAAATGAATTCCAGAATTAAATATAAAGCATAAAAATATAAAGGTATTACCAAAATATTATGGGGGCTATATTTATGACCTTAAATTGGACCAAAATACACAAAGTAAAAGATATACAGGAAAGATAGATGTGGTTACACCAAAATAAAAAAAAAAACACTCCACAAAGTTAAAAGACAACTTATAGCTTAGAAGGAAATATTTTTAACGTATATAACAAAAAATGTATATCAACAATCATACATATTAAGAGGAAAAAGATAAACTACCCATAGAGAAAGAAAGATATAAAACTGCAATTTGCAGAAGAGAAAACACAGAGTCAATGAACATCTGAAAAGATGGTAGCCTCCTTGCTCTGGCCGGTGTGGCTCAGTGGATTGAGCTCCAGCCTGTGAACCAAAGGGTCGCAGGTTCAATTCCTGATCAGGGCACATGCCTGGGTTACAGGCCAGGTCCCCAGTGTGGGGGCGTGCAAGAGGCAACCACACATTGATGTTTCTCTCCCTCTCTCTCTCTCCCTACTCCTCTGCCTAAAAATAAATAAATAAAATCTTTAAAAAAAAAGATGGTAGCCTCCTTGATGATTCATTTGAGTTCATTTTTGTGTGTGGTGTAAAATAGTGGTGATGTTTCATTCTTTCTCATTGGACATCCAGTTTCTTTACTTAAAATCAACTGATTATAAATGTTAGTCATTTCTACCCAGTGTCTTCACAGCAACCTCTAGAACAGTGTTTGACCAAAGAACTGGGCACCATAGCCTAGTGTGAAGTACAAACAAGGATAATGACCAGGCTATCACAGTAGGTGAAACGGGCATTTTGCAAATAGATACAATGGAATGCCATTTTTGTAAAAATTTTTAAAAAGCACACAACAAAACTACATGTGTTTTGGGGGCAAAGACAAATTAAACAGGACTATTAACATTCTGAATTAATAGTTATGGTTACTCCCTTGAGGAAGAGGGGTATTTGGGGGAGGTAGAGTACCAAAAGGGGTCTTTGCTTTACCTCCAGTGCTTGACTCAAAAGTATGACAATGTATTCGTACATAACTCAGGTGTGTCATTTCATTTGGACAGCAGATCTTATTGTTTGCCTACTGTTTGCCAGGTCCTTGGTGCTGTTCTTAGTGCTGAGGATGGAGAGGTGAACAAAATGAAACTCCTTGATCTGCACAGAGTCAATGCTGATGTGTGCAGAGACACAATAAATAAAATGATACAGTATGTCACGTGGTATGAATACTATGGGAAAAATAAATCAGGGAATGGGAGAACAGTGCCAGGGGAGGTTATTCTAATTTTAGTTCATGGAGAGGGTGACATTTCAGCCACTTTCAAATGGAGGGGATGAGCCTTGTACACACCTGGGGGAAAGCTTATAGGGAAGGGGACAGAAAACATAAAGATAATTTAAGTAAAATGGTATTTCAAACATTAAAAAAGTACTGTATTCAAGTGTTTAGGCATCCTTCCCCCATGGTGTCATTCTCACCACTTCTCAGGAATGGCCTGATCCGTATTTGATAGCTGGGAAAGTGAATGGGAAGAAGATAAAGGAAGGTTCCCAGCAGGGAAATGGTGAACTCTACCAGAGACTGTGTTTTCTGGTCTGTTCCCTAACAAAGGAGTCTCTCAGGCACAAGAGGTTTCTGTTGGGAAATGAAGCTCATCCCCAGGAAGCTATCTTTTGGAAGTTAGACTGACACCCAGGACAGTAGGACAACCATGTGACAAAGGCTCCCAGGACTTCCAGAGAGAATGATGGTGGTACGGGAGGAAGTGCGGACTGGAATTACTACCCCCATGTGACTTAGCTCCAAAAAACCCAAAAGAAGCCCAGGGGAGGGAACACAAAACCTCAGAGGCAGTGATTTCAGCATAGGACTTATTGTCAGAGATCAGAACTTCAGTGTCTGACAGACCAGCAATATTCCCTGTTGCGAGGTAGGCCATCTTGGGTCACAGCTACTTTTTGAGGCACATATATAACACTCAGTCTTATTTCCATTATTTCCTATGTTTCCTTCATATCTTTCTTATGATCCTTTCTACTTCACAAAGAAAAACAGAAAACATTTCATGTCATCCTGTGAAAGTGGCACCAGAGAGTAAAGAACACATTAATTATCACCAAGTTAAAACAGAAGGAGGCAATGCGTGTTTTAAGTGCATTTTGATGTGTGAGAGTGCCTTTCTATAAGGTATTGTTTCTGGTACTGCCCCCAGCCGTGCTAGACTTAGATGAGAGAGGACATGTGAGGAGGCAAAAGATTCCCAAACCTTCTTGCGCCTCTTTTCTGTTCGGCACATTTCTAAACTCACTGCTACCGGTGACAACCATGCTGAGCCACGTTGAGTGTCTTAGATTTCTCCTGTCTTAGTCGATTCCCTTGTGGACTAGAGCGTTTTGTTGAGCTCAATGAATCCTAAGAAACTAAAAGAAAACTTGTGACAATAAAAGTCAGTCTGGATGCACGTAATGAGTGGCTGAAAACCATTTACAGATGACAGATTTCTTGTCTTGCATGGATGTTC
Organism: Macrotus californicus; assembly: GCA_007922815.1. NCBI lineage: Eukaryota > Metazoa > Chordata > Mammalia > Chiroptera > Phyllostomidae > Macrotus > Macrotus californicus. The sequence continues at coordinate 467 of VMDR010012264.1, read as the reverse complement.
GCCTAGTCTGACTTGTCCAGCTGGTCTGGACCGGATGAGTCCAGTTGTGCCCTCTGGGTTGCTGAGTAGAACATGAGGCTAGCTGTATGTAAATAGGCACATTACTATCCCAGGACTGACATTCCATATTACCACAAACTTGTAGGCTTAATTATGATAGTCTAGAGGCTAGAATTCCAAACCAGAGTGCCTGCTGGGCAATATTCCCTCTGAGGGCTGCTGGGCCTGAATCTTTTGTTGCCTCTTCCAGCTTCTGATATTAAGTTTATGTTTCAGACAAGACTTTTGTGTAATTGAACTGTTTTCAGCTTTATTCAATTTATGCTCATTGGCTTATTTTAAAAATATGATAGGTATAGCTTGGAACTTTTCACAAGTTTAAGTTAATACCATGTGTTTGAAAGTTACAGAAACTTCTTTTTTTTTAATATATTTTATTGATTATGCTATTACAGTTGTCCCATCTC
>VMDR010012263.1:12266-26978 GCA_007922815.1 Macrotus californicus | reverse complement strand
AATACTGGCAATGCCTTACACTTATACGGCAAATTATAGAAAGTCTATGTTATGTCAGAGTAGACTATCTCATCTTGTAAAACCATGGAAGGAAAGTTCTTATTTAGTTGTTGTTTGTGTCATGTAGAAACACAAACAACAAATTTATGGACTAGCTTTTTGGCGATGCTAACAGTGATAGTTGGGATTGTCACAGATTAAGTTTCCAAACAGCAAAGGGCAGTTTGTACTCAGGAAATAGATTTGTCTGTAGTTAGACTCTCTTAAGTAAGCCAACCCACGTGAATATCAAGGATAAACCTTTATTATACTGTAGACTTTTTAAGAAGTAGAATTTTCACCCTGGCCAGTGTGGCTCAGTTGGTTGAAGCATCGTCCTGTAACCAAATGTTTGTGGGTTCGATTCTCAGTCAGAGCTCATACCTAGATTGTGGGTTCAGTCACAGCTGATCTCTGGTTCGAAGTGTATGGGAGACAATCAATTTATGTTTTTTTCTCTCATCGATTTTTTTTTCTCTCCCATCCTCTCTCTCTAAAAACAATGAAAGAAATGTCCTTGTGTGATGATAAAAAAAAGTAAAATTTTTTCTTTTTACCTTTTTCTTATTGTTTTTTCATCCTACCACCTAGAAATCTAGCACCTACCAGTTAACATTCTGGTACACGTTTCCTTCCTGTTCTTTTTATATAAATATAAATATATATATACACACACACATGTATATATATATACATATATTTACATAGGTGAGCTCAAGCTGTGCATATAATTTTGCATCTTTATAAACATTTTTTCTTTTAAAATTTCTTATTATTTTTTACCTTTTGATTTAATATTTATTGTATTTTTTCCATTACCATTTAGTCCCCTTATACTCCTCGCCCCCAGCAATCAGCTCACTGTTGTCCATGTCTGTGAGTCCTTTTTCCTTTTTGCTCAATCCCTACACCCTTCACCCACCCAGCTGTCAACCTGCCATGGAAGCATACTACTTTTTATACTCAAAAACATATTGTTGTCATTTTTTTATGTTTTTAGCTCTCCATAAAATTTCATCAATGACTGTATAATATTATATCATTTGAATTTATACTAACTGATTTTACCAATTGCTTAATATTGACTCTTTAATATTATTCAATTTTTAGCATCATACTAAGATTTTGTTGCCTGAACTACGGAACTATTGCTCCAGACCCTGCTTTGTTCTATTGTTAGGAGAACAGGCCAGACTTTCTGGGTCTAAGAACTATGGTTCCTGTGAGAATTTTTAGTCAACATGGAAATGCCGAGTAGAATGTGCGGGTTTCTCTGAGATTCAACGGGGTCTTCATGGACTTCCTGAAATATCTGTAACTGTGTTGACCCCCCAGGTTTCTTTTGTGGAGATGGGAGCAGCATGTAGTATTTCCATTTTCTCTTTTTAAACCATTACTGGGCTGTCATTTCAGCAACATCTTAACAAATGAAAATCCTCCTCTGAGTCAATAGTAATTATAGGAATTTATCACAATTGCCAATCAAGGTGTTCTGAAGAGACTCATCCTTCTTGTTAAATTAGCTTTCACTGCACGCAAACAGTGAGTTATCTTTAGGAAATCAATTGCAGGGAAATTACAGCTTTCATGGAGTGATATAACCTTGCCAATCGTCTTGTTATACATAATTTCTCTACCAAGAAATTCAGCTGGGCTCGTATGACTTATTTTTGGAGATCATATTTCAATGCAGGAAGTGTGGAAAAGTCAATTTCTAAAAGCCCAGGAAGAGGGTGGCAACAAAGACCTTGGGAACATCCCAAGACACTTGCGGCCAATCAAACCACCACCCCAGAAGAGGTCAGTAGGCTGGGGCTTGTCATCTTGAAAGAATTTGATCCAGTGAATTTGGAAGAACAGTCGGTTACTGGTGGTAGATGTTTCTGGCTACTCCTTACATACCTACACTAGAAGAAACTTTAGTTGGAGGATACTTTAGGTAACTACTAAGTTCTTTAAAGCAGCAGTAACATAGGTTTTTCTGAAAAGCTCTGGTGATATGAAGTGATCAGTGATCATTTCCTGCAGCCGTTGAAAAAAAATCCATTTTAGCATTCAATCTGTGCTGCAGGTTCCCATATCAAATGTATGGCTCATTGATGCTATAACAAGATGGTAATTAATATGCAATTAACCTACAATTCCTAGGGAATTACCATGTGGTTTTTGAATGAACTCAACTTAGCAATTTTTATATTTATTGGCTGTGCCCTGTGCACGTCCTCCTCCTGGGACGTTTGTGCATGATCTGCGTGATGCCAGTGATGGTGAGAATCAGACAAAATCCCAGACTCTCGCATCAGCGTGACCTTCCTGCTCATGGCGTGCATGCGCAATAGGTATGTCTAGGAGGGTTGTTAGCAGAAGGCAAAAGGATCTAAGTTAAAAGTCAGTACTGGGTCAAACATTTCTTTCATAAATTGTCTCATTTAATTCTCGCCTCAACACTCTGAGGTCAGACTGTTATTGTACCCATTATATAGGTATAGATCTGAAGCACTTGCCCAAGGTCACAAAGCTAGGAAATGGCAGGGGAGGGATTTGAAACCTGTCAGTGGACTCCTAAATCTACATTTAATGCCTCTTTTCTTATTACATTCTACATCAAGGTCCCCTGAAGGCTCTGCACTAATGCACGAAAGCACAATACCCTCCTTATCAGTGTGTTGGAGCCTTGCCTTTCTTGAGAATATCAGAGACAATTTCTCTATATACAGGCTTGGTCTCTCTTTGGTACATAGATAAAGGCAGGTTCTAGGTCTAATTTTTTATTCCTATTTTTGCAACAAACACTTCTGTGATTTTTGCATAAGTCACTTACCATTTCTATCCTCATTTGCTTCATTTTCTTGTAAAAGATAAAATTGCATCATATGATGGCTATGGCCCATTCCAGAAACTGGATTTTTAATTCTATGGAAATAATCATTTTAGACACATTCCTGAATTATGTAGTTACAGGGCTCTGTAACATAGTTGTAAAATTGTGAATTTCGACAGAGAGCCTGGTAAGGACCCGTGATGACATTATCCTCAAAGGGTCAGTAAGGCTGGAGGAAGGTGTGAGGCAAGGAAGGTGAGGCTCAGAGAGGTGGCTGATAAAGTAGGATGTAGAAAGGAGGTCAGGGAGAAAGCAGCTGGAGCTGGCATCTGCTCAGGGGTCAAACACAGTGGAAATTTTAAGGGAAAACTACTGGATATCCTGCAAAACAAAGAACCATTGACTTGGGTCCTAAAAGGGAAACGTGGTTTGAAAGTTAATTGAAGGCCGGGGTAATTTGTCAACATTGAAAGATTTTCCGTAATAAAGTAAAATCAAATCAAATACAATAAAATGCTGGACAGTTGAGGTACAGTTTTTAGGCAGATTTCTGAGGCATTCAGATACAGGATACAGACACAGGTAGGATGGCTTTCTCAGGCAGGACCACCGCTATTGCCTACAGTGCTTTGTGTGAATTCGCAAAAGGCATCTGAGGGGCAGGCACAGCCCCTCAGTGATGTGACTTGGGAGCAGGCCTTTTGTTTGTGAGAAAAACTCTCCTTCTTCCAAGCCAACGATTTTCAACCCATGTGCCGCAAGAATTTTAAAACATGCCATACCTGGCTACTTAGTCAGGGACACTGACCTCTTTTCCCTTAGCTTGTCAAAAAGAAAACAATGACAACAGCCAATACAACAATAGCCACTCTATGTGAATAATCAAAATTATACCTATTTTTTTCTCTCACATAGGCAAAAAATATATTTTCTGGTGTGCCGCAGAATTTTAGTAATTAATGTGTGTCATGAGATGAAGAAGGTTGAAAATCCTTGCTCTAGGTGGCTGTCCCTGCCCCCAGAGGTGCCTGGGTGAGTGGGCATGGCACTGGAGGTCAGCTCCACTCTCCTGATTAGCCAGGCCCCCTTGTCGATAAACAACCCACACAAGCACACTCAGCGCTTCCACCCTGGGAATAGGGACCCTGGGTCACATGCCTGGACTGAAGGGAGCAGGCTTGGTAGCTACAGGGTTAAGTTTTCTCTATTTGGGAGAGTGCCTTCTATCTGCAGAGCAAAATTGAGATGTCTCTCTGATTCTGTTTCTCCTGGTTACAGGCCGAGGCTTCTGATGTATGTCAGGGGTGCTAAAACTTGTTGGTTCTACAGGTTGATAGACTGGAGAGACAGTGCGAGGGCATAAAATCAACCTGTTGTTCCTAGTTTTTCTCCTTGATCTAGTTATGAGCTTAGCCACTGAAATAGTTTATGGGCTGCTCCTGCCTGGAGAGGCTGTAGGAGGGTCTCTGCTCTGAAAAAGAATGCCCTTGCACTAATTCAGCGGGCATCTGAGCAAATCAAAACGAGGGTTGCGAGCATCCAGAATTGCTACTTTTTCTTTGGGAATAGGAATGGCGGGGGCCTTGGAGGCTGCAATCTTTGCATCAGAGCTCAAGGGCAAACACTATTTGATGCCTCTTCCCCTGCCCTTAGTGTCCCCTGGAGCCCTGAGAAACTAATGTGTAGAAGGCTGTAGCTCTTTACCCTGAAGGGGCCTCGGAGCAGCCTCCAGTTGTTCTGTGCATACTTCTGTCATTGCTAGAAGCAAATGCTACCCTCTAGGTCCCCAGAGCTTAAAGGGACAGGGCCTCCAAGCATCTTGGAAGCTGGTGGAGGAAGGGATTGTGGGTAAGTAGTAAAGAAACCAGCTGATAAATGTTTAAAGAGGGACAGATGGTTACCAGACAGCGTGATAATCACATCGAAAGATATATAAATGTCAAATCACTACGGCGCACACCTGAAACTAACATAATATTATATGCCAACTGTAAAAATGGATCTAAAATTCTTTTTATCTTGTTTTCATCTGTTACTGAAAAAACAATGAAAGAACATAAAAATGAAATAAAAAATGAAAAATGGCACCCATAGCCCACCCACCCATCTCTGCAGAGCAACCCCTTCCACTTTATTCTTTTTCTTGTGTCTGTATATTTACCCTCATAAACCAGACTTGCAATTTATAATCTATTGGGTGAGGGAAGCAGAATACTCAATGCTCATATTTCTTCTTCCTATCTCCCTTTCCTCAGTTTTAATGGCTGGGTAATACTCACATATTAAAATGAGAACGTACTCTCAAAACTCTGCTCTCCAACCTGCATTCCTCCTCTGCCCGTGCATCTTTCTCAACTTGGCCCTGTGAGGACCAGAGGACTTCCTGTCACATTCCACTTTGGAAGATATCCAAAGGTGCCCCCTACTGTAATGGAGACAGAAAGGTCTTGCCCACCGTAGTTACACTTTATATGATTTGTTGTCAGTGAATTTATAGTAGAGAAGCTTCCTGGAGTTTACAGAGCCATTTCAGACATGTTGTCTCGTGAGATCTTCACCACGCATGTGTGGTAGATCTGTTCTCGCTTTTATAGATGAGGAAAAAGAACAGCATAAAATCAAGTGGCCGCTTCAGGACTTCAAGTCCGACTTCTGATTCACTGTCCAGTGAACTCCTACTCCCCCCTCAGGGCCCAGTTCACACATCGTGATGTCTCAGTAACTTCTGTTACCAGAGCCCTCCCCTCTCCCATTCTCATGGAATGAAACTTCTCCTCTACTGCTTTTCTTTATTGTGGTAAAATGCACATACCATAAAATGGACCATCTTCAGCATTTTTGGCATTAAGTACATTCACACTGCTGTGCATCCATCACCACCATCCGTCTCCAGAACTTTTTCATCATCCCAAACAGAAACTCTGTACCCGTTAAGTACTACCTTCCCCTTTCTCCATCCGTTCAGTCCCTGGTAACTTCCCTTATTCTTCCTGTCTCTATGGATTTGCCTATCCTCACGACCTCATGTAAGTGGAATCATACAATACAGAGTGGGGCAAAAGTAGGTTTACAGTTGTGCATATGGAAAATAATGCAATGAGTCATAAATAATAATACAAGAATAAACTCCGTGTTTTGTGTTCTCACAACTGTAAACCTACTTCTTCCCTACCCTGTATTTGTGTTCTTTGTGTCTGGCTCATTTCACTTAGCAGAATGTCTTCAAGGTTCATTCACGTATCAGAATTTCCTTTCTTTTTAAGGTTGAATAGTATGTGTGTGTGTTTGTTTTACCCATTCACCTGTTGATGGAGACTGGGGTTGTTTCCACCTTTTGGCTGTTACAAATGATGCTGCTATGATGTGCAAGTATTTGTTTGAGTCCCTACTTTCAATGTTTTGAATGTGAAATTGCTAACTCCTAGAAGTGGAATTGCTGGATCATGTGATAAATCTCTGATTAAGTTTTTGAGAAGCCACTAAACTGTGTTCCGTTTTCATTTTATGCCATTTTATACTTGTATGTTCACTGACAATGAGCAAGAGTTTCAACTCCTCACCAATGGTTGTTTTTCACAACAGCCATTCTAGTGGGTGTAAAGTGGTACCTTAGTTGTCTTTTACACATCTAGTAAATATGCCTCTATTGCCCACTCCACCTCTTGTACCATGTTGTATAGTTTAAGTGCCTGAAGCCTGTGACAGACTGTGAGTGTCTGAAGAGAGGGATCATATATCCCCTGGCAGAGCTTAGGTGCTCAAGAAATGCTTGCTGAGTTGAATTCTGACTGCTCATTACCTTCTCATTTTGATTTACTCACTACCATTAATTTTTTAAAAGTGCCCTTTTGCTGTTTTGGCATAAGAAGGAGAGACGAAGATAAAAAGGGTTTTTGTCCCCTGAGGAGTCCGTCTGGAATAATGAACCTTGCTGGCCATAATTTGGTCTTTCCCTTTCATCACAACTACCAAGAGCCTCACAACGTAACAGCACCTTCCCTGCTTTTTTTTTTTTTTTTAATGAAATGCTTGAGAGCACCTTTTGTATGATAGACAATGGGTTGGTTCTAAGGATCCAAAATTGAACAAGACAGTGTCTGCACTTGAGAAGTCCTTGACTTATTGGGGGAGATACATATAAATAGAGCAACAAAACAGTGTGGAAAGAGTGTTGTATACTATATGATGACAAGACCAAGGAAGGTGGAACTGACTGAGTAGGGGAGCTGGGGGAGTCCAAGGGGGAAGTTAATATTTGACTCATCTCTTGATGAATGAGTAGGGAGAGAAGGAAAGGAGTGTGATCCTAGAAAGAAGTCCCAGCCTGTGCAAAGTCACAGAGGGAGGTGAGAATGAGCATCTTGGATTGAAGGGATATTGGGCAAGAATGTGAGCCGAAAGGAACTCATGTAATAATTCTAAACAAGGAAGTGAAGGATTGGTTGGATGGGGCTGACATAGGAGGTAAGGAGACCCATTGGTAAAGTCTTGTCATGTACATCGTCTGGGAGAGAGAAGATGGAGTCACGCCATTGACAGTGGGGATGGGAGGCACAGGGAGAGGCTCTACAGGTATTACTTGAGTGTGGAATGACAAGATACAGGTCGTGGCCAATTGCATGCAGAGGAGGAGAAAGAGGAAAGTAACATAGATGACTCCAGTATTTCTATGTGGAGTGGTTCCTCTCCCTTCTTCGATGTTTTGAGAGTATTGTATACCGAACACTGTGTGATAAGTACTTTACCAGATGTCTGGGTGTGGTTCAAAATGCCAAAGTACACATAGCATTTATTTATCAATTTTTAGTCCTTTAGAGGATAACGTTTGCATATTTTTGATCCATCTTCATTGTCACATCATCATATGTCAATATCAATTTTTACGAGCCTATTTACTATGTGCCAAGTGCTTTCCATATATTCATTCTGCCCAAATTCCCACATGGTAGTTATTATTATTCTCATGTAGTGGGTAAGATATGTTTGTTATGTCACAAATAAGGGTGATACAGATGTCATATTACTTTCCCTAAATTACATCAATCTGAATTCATGTACCTCTATCTCAACCTGCCATTATTGGAGTTATTTTACTATCCCCTCCCTTCGGACAACACAAAGGTCTGAAGGGTCTTGCCTCAAACAGAAGCTTTGGAGAAAGCCCTTTTGTTTCCTGTCCATGCTGATCTGAACCCATTTGCTCATTGCTCAAGTCCACACGGGGTTTTATAGGCATCGTAGGTACAAAGGTGCTTAGGGTCCTGCCTTCCTGTGAAAGTATCCAACCATCCCTTCTTATGTACCACATTCTCTTAGGAATCTTGTCAGCTTAGGTTTTTGCAAACAAAAGCCAAGAAGAAAACCTGTCTTCAGTCATCATAAATTCCCCTGGGGATTAACCTTCTGAGACCGAGAAAGTTAAAATGCAACAATAATAGAAGAAAACATAAAAGTAGTAATTCTGTAACACACCCTGCCACACTTCTTTTAGAGTTGAGGATTAGTCAGGTAATTTGCCAAAGTCCTTCTCCAAATATGTAGTAATAATGGCTCTCCAGAGTTGTCCACGTCTCAATCCCTGGAAGCTGTAAATACATTATTTCACATGGCACCAGGGAATTTGCAGGCGTGCTTACAGGGAGAATGATAATGGACTATGTGGGTGGGCCCCATCTAATCACAGGGATCCTTAAAAGTGGGTGAGGGGAGCGAGAGTGGGTCAGGAGTGAGCACTCGATTCTATATTGCTGGTTTTGAAGATGGAGAAAGGCAACCATGAGTTAAGAAAAGGGGGTTCCTCTGGAAGCTGTGAACAGCCCTTGGCTACAGCCATCAAGGAAATAGGAATCTCGGTCTTACAACCACAAGGAACTGAACTCTGGAAGGAGCAAGAAATGGATCCACCCCTAAAACTTCTGGAAAGGAACACAGTCTCGACTACACCTTGATTTTAACTGAGGGAGTCTGTAGGTCTGACCTCCACAACTGTAAGATAGCACACTTGTGTTTAAACTGCTAATCTGTGATGATTTGTGATGGCAGCAAGAGAAAGCGAATATAATCCAAAGCTAGTAAAAGCCAAAACCGTACCTCAGGTCATATTATTCTCAAATGTTCCCAGGTCCAGCACTATTCTCCACAAAATTAAATTAGAAAGTAGAAGATGTGTATTTGTTTTCTTTTGGAAGTAAATGTATTGTAAGAACAATAGATCTTATTCAATGAGAATTGAACAATACATAAAAATACACAAAAGAAAGTAAAATCTCCCGAAAACATCATAACCTAAAAATCAGCACTATTATCATTTTTACAAACATCCTTCCATACAATTTGCTTTGCATGCACATATGATCAATTTTTATACTTTTATATGTTTCTATAATTGCTTTCTCAAATGGACAATTTTTCATAGACATCTTTGTGTCAGTAAATGTAGATCAACAGCATTATTTCAGGTGGTTGAATAATATTCTATTGTGTGGATGTTTCATAATTTACTTCAGCAATTCTTATAAATGAACACATATTCTTTATAATATTTAGCTCTTAAAAACAATACTGTGATTAATGCCTCTTTATCTTACCTTATTCATTTAAATAAATATCCCATAAAGGTAATTCCTGGGAGTGGAGAGTTCCAAAGAGTATGCATAAATAACATTTTTTATATATTTTGAAAAACTGCCCTCCAGAATTGTTTTATAACTTAGATTCTCAACTGCATTGCATAAGCAAGTCAGTGTTTTTATACACTCATGAACACCAGGCTTGGTAAATTTTCTTAATCTTTGTCTACCTGATAAGCCAAAAATGAATAAGTTATTCTTCTTTTGGATTTGACTTTTTGGTTACTATCACACTTAAATGTTGTTTGAATGTTTACTGGTCACTTGTATTTCTTTGTGCGCTGCCTGCGAGAAATTGATACAACATGGTGTAAAAGTATAGATTTTCAATAGTTCTGAATCACTATTTCTTTTTGCTGCAAAAGCTTTATTGTTTCCATTTGCTCCGAGGCATGGGGGAGGCTTTCAGGGTGGTTAAAAGGATGCTTAGTGGTTGTAGGAAAAGGCTCAGGCAGAAGCTAAACACCAGGGAGAGCAGAGGACTGCTCACAGGCCTCAGGGCTCCTACGGCTCCTAGTTATGCTTGAAGGTGGGCCTTTCAAAGAGATGCTTGCCCAGCCCAGCCCAGCCTGCAGAGGCTGGTCAGGTGGTCCTCAGCTTCTTGATGGGTTTCAGCTCCTTATCTACACGTGGTTCTCCAGGAGGTCACAGAGCTGAGGGTCTGTGCAGATAGAACCCAGGGAATGCGGATCCACAAGGGCCTGGTTCGCGTTCTTCTCCATGACCACGGTGGCTTCCAGGCATCCTGAGTTTTATCCCACTCATAGCGGGAAGGCCTCAGCATGTCCTGGAAGAGAACATGGCCACCACGCTGGGTTTTCACCTTCAAGAAACACTCAGCACCCTCATGCTTCTCTGCCAGCTTGCAGAAGAAGTGGCTCATGCCCTGCAGGGCCACCTCATTGAGGTTGAAGTCAAAGACCAGAGACAGGCAAGCATAGGAGGCCGCAGATGCATGTTCACCAGGCGGCTGGCTGCAGCTTCCATCTTGGTGGAATAATCCTGACCAATTTTGGAGCTCATGGCTGCTCAGCAATCAGGAGTTAAGACCAAGAACTGATGTTGGCTGGTCTTGGGGACAGAGGGTGACTGAGGCGGTTCCGAAGCTGGTGACTGGAAAAGAGGTTGGAGGGCAGTCGGAGGCTGGAAGAGGGTGTGTCCCTGGGTCTGTTCCCTCCAAACACTGTTGAAGCAAGGGACAGATCTTGGGGGCCACCGAGGGCACTGCCCTGAATCACTATTTCATTATCTGTTAGTTGTGTGATCTTGAAGAAGTTACTTAAATCATCTAAGCTTCAGTTTTGCCACCTGTCAAACTGGCATAGTATTATTTATTTACCTCCTAAAGTTTCTGGGAGAGTTCGACGTCATAATTTAAAGAAAGCTCTTCAATCATGCCTTCCATGTGGTAAACATTAGTTACTATTAATAAGATTTTTTTATTCTTTTGGATTTGCAAGAGCGTATAAGCTCCTTAATTATTAAGGCTCTTTATCCTTTGACATGTATGGTGTAAAATGTTTTGTGTGAGTATATTTTAAACAGGTAGAAATGGAGAGGAAAAACACACCTGTACAGTCACATACCTGGGGCCACACCATCATCACTTAAGCTGTACCCCAAATAAAACCTGTTAGTCCTGCTCAATCCCGTCTCACTTTCATTAGCATGTGATTAGCAGCTTTAACTTCTTAGGGAAGGGGGAGCCCTGCACTTGAAGGCCCTTCTTTTGACTACAGGACACATGGGGGCTTTCTGGTTGACACTTAATATGTGTAACTGGTAAGCATCTTTTCTGGGGACTCCTGGTTATGCTGACCTCTCCTCTCCTTCCTTAGAAGGTCCAGCTGGCCCAGGTTAGGAGAGGGGCCAATGCCCTTGCTGGAACTTTCCCTGAATCATCAGCTTTCTGCTTCTTCGCTGATTGACTCAGGGCCCAGCCTGACAGCTGCTGACAGAGGAGTGATTCGTTGATTCATGTTAACAACTATTAATAGGGCTCGTTATTTCCCGGGAAACCGACAGGATGACGCTCCTCCTTGTCTCCTGTTTTCAGGGCACAATTGATTCTTCTTCACCACATTAACTGGCAGCCGTTTAAATCATATTGATGTCTACAGTTCAAAGTGATGCCTCTGATGTCTTGTGTGGTAACAAATTAAAGATGGAAGTTAGAATCCTGCACATGCCACTTACCTGCTTCAGGCGTGGAGTGGCATGCGTTGTACGGAGGGAGGCATCAATGTGGGCACACAACGTGGAGTTTCCATGGGTAGGTGTTTGTGTTTGACTTCTGTCTGGGTGTGCGCTTTCCCCTCTTTTTATCTATCGCTAATTTTTATTATATACCCCCATTGCCTCAATGGGATTAGTCAAGAGAATTTTTACAAGATCTAGTAGTCTCTGTTTTCTTTCAGAAGGACTGTGACCTCTGTTTCAAGTACATGTGTTTTGGGTGGGTGGAATGGACAGTCGGGTCAGTGAGAATAGGAAATTAAAGTAGCCTTGGGGGGAGGAAACCTAAGGTTAAAGATTAGTTACCTGTATAAGAACATCAAAAAAAGATTAGGCTAAAATGAATAAAGTCACCCGGTGGGTAACTGTGAAAGAGTGGGACACTGGACTGTTGTGTCATTTTTAAAAAATAAAACCAAACAAAATCATAGTCCTTTTATTTACCATGGCCAGCATTCTTACAAGACAGGATATTGGTGATTGATCCTGTCTTCTGACATGGTATTTCCTCAGGTTCCCTGTTGGGGTCTGACAGGTAACCTGGCTGGTCCAGTGCCCTGGGTATGTACATCTTTCTGTGGGTCTGGGGGAGGACATTCTCCTTATGCCTGGAGCATTTCAGAGTGTTTGTGGCTTGTCTGGGAGTTACTGATTTACCAAGTGCAGTTCAGAGCCACAGAGGGAGGATAAACTTTCCTAAGGATGGATAGATAATGGCTTCACCAAGTGAACTGGACTCAAATAAAACTGCAAGGCAAGCCGCTTATGTGACGATTGCTTCTCTTACATGTCCTGAGTCCACGGCTGAGCTTCTCTGAGTGGCACACCTGATTGATTGATTCAACGTTACAGCCTCTGAAAAATGTGAAGGAACTGTAATTGTTGCTGGAGGTATCTGTCAGCTTCATGCTGAGTGAGTGACTGGTGCCTGAGAGACTCCTGGGGGGGCTCCTGCTGGCTCAGGGCAAGAGGGCTCCCTTCTTGCTTTACTGGCTCTGCTGTTGCTTAGCAGACCCCTCAGCAACCAGAAAGTTTGAGAACTCTGGAGGTTAATATGCAGGCAACACACACATGCACACACATGCACATACACATACTATATCTGTTGGGGTCTCACTGTGTGAGAGCAAGGGGAAGGAGGCCACTGTGAATTAGCTATCTATTTATTTGAATAGAGTAACAGAACAAGTCCTTGCCTGTAGGGACAGGCAGGCAAGGAGGGAGAGGGGGTTCCATATAAAAGGAATAACAGATGGGCAAGCGAGAAGTGTTTATTTCTTCCGTTTGAAATGGGTGGGACCAGAGCAGTCAAGGAAGCGACCTTGAATTGTGACTGTGGCCCTAATACTTTCTGCAGACGTGGCTGTAAGAATCTGAGTCCAAGGCCAGTGGTCCTCATATTCCCTCAACTTGATGACTGATATTTACTATTTTGTCCCTTGGTTTGGGGTATTGGCTACTTTATAATTAAAATATTCTTAGGGGAGAGAGTAGTTTCAGTTTTTTTTCGTTTTTACTCACTGACACCTAATTGTGAATTGGTTTATTAGATCTGTGAACATGTTTTGAGGGGGCGAGGGTGCAAACAAAGTTTTTTAGAAGATAACTTGCATTGCTCTCTAGGGGGACCGATGAGATAATCCACAATCTAATGGAATATGACTCCTGGGGGCTCTGCCACCCCTTGGAGTGATGGCAGAGGTGGTTGCAGTGGGCATGGGGTGGGGGGCACACTCATATAGATGGGGAACCAAGCACCCTTATGCTTCCTTCACTCTTTGATTCTTTAGATTTCTTTGTTTCATTGCATTGGGGAGTGTGAGGGCTTAGGAAATGCTCTGGAAGATTTCTGCTGAACATGGCCCAATGCCAATGGTGTTGGTAAATAGTTTACTCCATCTTACACGCAGGCCAAGCTGCAGGGAAATGTGGGGAATGTAATTTTAAAAAAGTTAATAAACTTTATTTTTTGGAGGAGTTTCAGGTTCACAGCATAACTGAGGGGAAAGTTCGGGGAAATGTGGGTTTCTGCTTTCAGCATCCCCGCTATGCCCGTTTTTTCTCTTGCTACTTTCCTCTGATCTCCTGGTTTCCCTCCAAACCTGCTCCAGTGGCAGCCGTCTCTATCTCAGTTGATAGCAACTTCATCCTCCCTGTAGCTCAGGGCCAAATCCTTTTTAAATTCTATTTTATTGTTTATGCTGTTATAGGTGTCCCAGTTTTTCCCCTTTTGCTCCCCTCTACCCAGTCCCCCCCACTCCCTCTGGAAATCTGCATCTATGGTCCATGTCCATGGGTCATGCGTATATGTTCTTTGGCTACTTTATTCCCTATGCTGTACTTTATATCCCCATGGCTATTCTGTAACTACCTGTTTGTACTCCTTAATTCCTTCACTTTTTTTGCTTATCCCCACAACACCTCTTCCCACCTGGCAACCATCAAAATGTTCTCCTATCTATGATTCTGTTTCTGTTCTGCTTGTTTGTTTATTTTGTTTTCTAGAATCAATTGTTGATGGATATGTATTTATTGCCATTTTGTTGTTGATATTTTTGATCTTCTTCTTAAAGAAGACTCTTTAACATTTCATATATGTTGTCTTGGTGGTGATGAACACCTTCAGCTTTATCTTATCTGGAAAACTCTTTATTTGTTCTTTGATTCTAAATGAAAGCTTTGCTGGGTAGAGTAATCTTGATTGTAGGTCCTTGCTTTTCATCACTTTGAATATTTTTTGTTAATCTCTTCTAACCTGCAAAGTTTCTTCAGAGAAATCAACTGACAGTCATATGGGAGTTCCCTTGCAGGTAACTAACTGCTTTTCTCTTGCTACTTTTAAGATTCCCTCTTTGTCTTTAATCTCTGGCATTTTACTTATGATATGTCTTAGTGTAGGCCTCCTTGGGTTTATCTTGTTTGGGACTATCTGCTTCCTGGACTTGTATGTCTATTTCCTTCACCAAGTTAGGGAAGTTTAATGTCATT
>VMDR010012263.1:0-12166 GCA_007922815.1 Macrotus californicus | reverse complement strand
TTTTTTGTTCTTGTTGTTCTGATTGGCTGTTTTTTGCTTCCTTATAATCAGATTTGGTTCTCAGCTTCATCCACTGTACTGTTGATTCCCTGTAAATTGTTCTTTATTTCAATTAGTGTATCTTTCTTTTCTGACTGGATTTTTTTTTATGCTGTTGAAGGCCTCATGAAGTTCCTTGGGCATCTTTATAATCAATGTTTTGAACTCTGCATCTAGTAGATTGCTTGCCTCCATTTTGTTTAGCTCTTTTCCTGGAGTTTTATTCTGTTCTTTTATTTGGGACATGTTTCTTTGTCTCCTCATTTGGGCAGCCTCCCTGTGTTTGTTTCTATGCACTAGGTAGAGCTGCTGTGCCTTCCAGGCTTGGTAGAGTGGCCTAATATAGTAGGGATCCTGTAGAGACCAGTGGCACAGCTCCCCCTATGACCCAAGCTGGGTACTCAAGGTATACCCACCATGTGGGTTGTGTACACCTTTCTGTTTTAGTTGAGCCTTATTGGCATGTTCAAGGTCAGCCACTGATTGTGTTCTGTCCAGGGTCACACAGCATAACCACAGGTGGCAAACATAAGGCCCATGAGCCAAATCTGGCCCTCTACCTTGTTTTATCTGGCCTGGCACCTTGTTTCTACCCGGTGGCAGCACTGAGCTCCTTGCCTCTAGTTAAGAAGTAGTTACATTTATACAGTCCTAAAATTACATTTGGCCCTATGAAGGCAACAACAAGGCTGATGTGGTCCCCAGTGAAAATGAATTTGACATCCTGGAAAGCAAGCTATGGGTGGCTGCTACTTGCACTGCACTTGGAGGTGCCCAGGTAAGGTCAAGCTGTGAACTGAACCAAGGCAGGCTGGTGCCAGTGGTAGGCCTGTGGCAACTTAACAAAAGGTGTAGGGATTGCTGAAGCCAGATACTGCTTGTCTGGGAGAACTTAGGGAAATCTGAAGCATGGATCAAGACGAGTCATCAGTATGGAAAAGCTAGTGGAAACAGCTTGAGTGGGCCTGAAAGTTGGGGGAAGCAGGGCCTCAGGGAATCACCAGGGTGGGACAAACAGTGCAAGCCAGGCTGATGGAGTCTCACATATTGTGCCTGCCTGCTGCTCTGTGGCTCCGTGGGGGTAGGGCCAAGAAAAGGAACAATGGCCCCCGCCATCTCTTTTGTCTGAGAGAAAGCTGCCCCCCAGCTCTCGGCCTGATGCCAGACAATTCAGTTCCTCCCCTTATGTCTCTGATGCCTTTCAATCTGCTGCCTCCATGCTGGAGCTCAGGAGGAGTGAGTCCATGTAAGTCTGTACATGGGACCTTTAAGAGAAAGTTCCTGAGACTCCAGCAGTTTCTGCCTTCCACAGCCTCAATCCCTGCTGATTTTTACAGCCAGAAGTTATGGGGACTTCTCTTCGTGGCACTGGAGATCTGGGCTGGGGGGCCTGATGTGGGGCTGGGACTTCTCACTCCTCAGATATCCCTCCTGACTTTTATTCACCACATGTGGGTGTGAGACCAGCTCGTACCATGTTTCTACCCCTCCTACCAGTCTCCATGTGGCTTCTTCTTCAATTCCATAGTTGTAGGACTTCCATTCAGCTCAATTTCTCATGGTTCTGAATGATGGTTGTTCTATAGCTTAGTTGTAATTTTGCTGTGGTTGTGTGATGAGGTGAGCCTGTTTACCCATGCTGCCACCTTGACCAAGTGTAGGGCTGAATCCTTGAGATGGTCCTTGTGGTGCTACCTAAGCACATAGACAGGACCTAAGACTCTTCACACCTCTACTGCTCTTACCCTGGTTCAATTATGTCAGCCCTTGCCTGACAAGTTCAACTTTATATAAGGGCCTCCTAGAAGCTCACTTGCTTCTACCTTTGTCCCATAGACTTGAATCTGTTCTTGGCACAGCAGCCAGGGTGATTTGTCTGAGACATAATCCAGACCATGCCACTCCTTTGGCTCGCACCTGGCAATGGCTCCCTATTTCAAAAGTAAAACCAGAGTTGTCACTGTGGCCCGAAGGCCCTAAATGATTGAACCCCTTTGCCTCTCTTACCTGCTCTCTTCTATTTTTCTCCTGTTGACTCAGCTCCAGCCATGCTGGTCTCATGATTCCTGGAACAGCCCAGAACGCACCCACCCTAATTCTTTACTGTGCATATACTTGATTATTATGTTTATTTATTTACTTATCTTTTGTCTGTCCCATTCACCTGAATGTGAGTTCCATCAATTTCTATTTTGGTTGCTGATGTATTCCAAATCCCTAGAACAATGCCTGGCAGAGTGTGGTACTCAGCATATTTGTTGCTTGTGTTTTGATTGATTTCCTCTTTTGGTTTGGTGCCCCTGCCTTAAAAACTCTCCTCTGACTGCTTATTCTGACCTTCTAAACTAAATCTACCTTCCTAGGCAGTGCCTCAAGCTTCTAGATATTCTGAGATTTTCTACCAGCCTCCTTTATCAAAACTCACAAAGTTCTGTCCTCTTTGGACTTTGCTTTTAAGCAGATAATACAACTCATTAATCTATGCTACGATGCTATTATTCACTTTTTCCCTTTGAGGTGTTTACAGTACAATATAATTTGGTTCTAAAAACCAAATGTGCTACTACTCCCAGGAGTTGCTACTGTTTGGCTTTCAGGTTTCTAGCAAGCCAGTGGGGCAGATGTTTTTCAGTGGTAGAGAAAGAAACTTGTATTTCAAGTCAGAGAGCAATAAAGGTAGCTAGCCCTATTTAGAATCCTCATTCCCCCATCTCTGTCCCAAATTCTGCATATTATTGTCCTACTAGCATTCGCTGAACAAACGTTGGCAGTATGCCCGTGCATGTTGCTTAAACCATTGCAGCATTTCTGTCTGGCAAATATTGTCATTCTCATTTTGTGGGTGGTATCACTGAGGCCCAGAGAAGCCCAGTAACTTGCCCATGTTTGCACAGTCAGTATGATAGAATGAGTCTCTATCTTTCCAGTCCAAGTTTAATAAAAAAAGTAATAAACTTTATTTTTTAGAGCAGTTTTATGTTCACAGCAAAATTGAGCAAAAAGTTCAGAGTGTTCGCAGATACTCCCTGTCCTCTGCTACACACAACCAGCCCAGACCACAGTGGGCAATCGATGCATCCTAATCCCACAAAGTCCATAGATACTTAAGGGTTCACTTTTGGTGTTGTACATTTTGTGGGTTTGGAGGAGTATATTAATGACATGTATCCATTGTTATAACATGAGCCAGAATAATGTTGCCACCCTAAAAATCCTCCGTGCTCCCTCCACCTCTTCATTCCTTCCTCTCCCCTAACCCCGGCCAACCACTGATCTTTTTACTTTCTCCATAGTTTTGCCTTTTCCAGAATTTCATAGGATTGGAGTCATACAGAATGTAGGCTTTTCAGATTGGCTTCTTTCACTTAGAGATATGCGTTTAGTACTTTTTTTAATATAGCAGATTCATCTTGGGTCCAAAAATTTACCCTCTGTTGCCTAGAATATGAATGTATTTAAACACGCCCAATTTTGTCATTGTAATGCATTTGTGTAATAGGTATTTGTAAGATGCCTAATTATAGCTGATTGTACACATGCAATATGATTTAATTTATTCTGACTTCCCTCCTCTCAGCCCTCAATCTACTGTGAAGATGGACTGCTTTCTAAGCCCATAGCAACAGGACTTGGAGCTGGTGATTTCTTCATAACTAACAAGGTATAAATGGTAAGACAAACAAGACAGGGAAGGAGAAGCCAATAAGAAGAGGAGAACACAGACACAGAGACGTGGTGACCTCCGATTATCCAAAGCTGTTTATTGAACACATTTTTGTGCTAAGACTACCTGCTGTTTTCAGTCTGCACGCTGCTTTCACTCCTCCTAATTAAAGCCAGCGGGCTAGAAGGGAAGAAAACAATTTCAAGGTGAGGGGGTGGAGTAGGGAGCAAGCAACAGCTTTCTTATCTCTCTTTTTAAGGAGACTCTGAGCTCTTTCTAGGAGAAGCTGGCATGAAGGACATGCCAGGGAAATTAAAACCCAGGGTAGTCAAAGGCATCTTTGAATGGACTGCATTCCACTTCACCGGGGCCTCTGCACTGTGGCTCAGTGTGCAAGAAGAAAGGGAACCTTTGCTTAGCTGCTGTTCTCAAGGTGCATGACTCTCTCCTTGTCTTAGTTATTATTGGAGTCTAGATTAGAGGAAACAGCTATTTAAAAAACAACGGCATTTGCCATTACTCATTTTCCTTCAGTTTACTACACAGGTAGTTCTCAAATTTGGGGGACCATCAGAATCACCTGGAGGGCTTATTAAAACACAGAAGGCCCCGGACATCACCCCAGAGTTTCTGTTTCAGTAGATCCGGGCTGGGGGCCCAAGGATATGCGTTTCTGAGAAGTTTCCAGGGGATGCTGATGTTGCTGGTCAGGGGACCACAGTGGGAGAGCCACTGCTCTCAACCAGCTCTCTCCAAACTTGTTCACGCATAGACCTTCAAAGTCATGCACTCCTGGGTTATCGCACAGTACGTGGGGCCGTAGTGTACCTGGATGAGAGGAGATGTTTTCAGCTCAGGGCATGCTGAGCCAACATGATCCCACTGTCATTGACAGTGATGATTCCATCCATAAGGCCCTAGGGAAAGGGAGTTAAGCTCCTTTTAAATAGTGTTGGGCAAGGAGGGGGCTGAAGGTGGAGCTCTTGTCTTCAGGAAAGCCACATAGTATTGTGAAGAGAGCACCCAGGGCTTTAATCAGGCCTGAGTACATTTAATTCTTGGCTCTTCCCTTGTACTTGATTAACTTCAAAGATGTTATTTATCTTATTTGAGCTTCAACTTTCTACCTGTAAATTGTACTCATTTAACATATATGTATTATGTGACCATCCGTCTAGCGTCTGGGAGTGCAAACGGGAGAGGACACAGCCTGTCTCATGGAGCATGCGTTCCAATGGGCGAAGGCAGACTAAACACCAATAAACCACTAAAAAGGTGCTATAACTTTAGCTAATGATACCAACAGTAAAGAAAAGAAAATGGAAATGTAGCTTTTTGATAGAACTGCTTTGTGGGTGAATAAAATAACTGGCGCAAAGACCTGGTACATAGGAGTACAGTCAGTACAATGGCTTTTCTCGTTTGCTCAGAGGCCCTGGAGCAGCAGGTGTGGCCAGGTCGCAGGCCGGGCGTTCTCAGTGTCCGTCACACTCACAGGGTGGATGCTCCATGTGGGAGCAGTGTCCACACTGGAAGGGAGAGTGCCACCTTTCTGGGCCTAGCTTAGTGCTCACCTAGGGAAAGCAAACTCTAGACACCTGCAGTAGGAGGTGCACATGAACTTGTGTCCTTGCCACCCTGCTCCACATTCTACAAGGCAACTAACTCTTCCCACCACAAACATGACCTGAGATGGAGCCCCATACTGTCTTCCTTAGAGAGCAAAAGTGTTAAAAGATTCTGGAAGGAGGAAATAGTATCTGAAAACAATTGGGGCAAATCAGAATCGACAAGGGGAAGAGAAGCATGTTTAGTATTGGACTGTGATTTCTATTTGGGAGACAGAACTATGCCTGTTGGTAGGGCTGTGCAAATGCTTCTTGGCTGGTGGGAATCCTCGACAGGAAGGCCCCCCTTTTCCTCTCCTTAGGGCCTGTGAGATTGTCTTTGTCAGAAGGGTTGCAGGTGATGGGGTCAGGACAAGCTACCTCAAAATATAGCGCCTTGGCATGTTGACCATTTCAAACTTCAGAAATTTGAGAAACAGCAGGTACATGAAGGATTTTCTGACCTACCCCTGAGGCAGGCCATAACGTCCTCACTTATGAGGTACCCTCTCCATATACCGAGGACCGGAAGGAGCATTCCTCTATCTGAAGTTGGAGGGGTGCTGGCAGGCATCTGAACGAACAGGTTTTGCTAGGTTCCCCTCAGTCACTACTCTCAGCTCCTACCCCTTTTGTCTTCAGTTCCTTTTGAAGGTTCCTGTATCATATAAAGTTTATATTAGAGAAATTTGTATTCTTTTCTCTTGCTGATCTGTCTTTTGTTTCAGGAGCCTCAGCTGAAAACTTAGAAGTGTAAGAGGAAAAAGATATTATTTCTCCCCTACATGGGGTTAAGAAAGTTGAAAAAGGTTACCAGCTTCCTCTTAGACACTATATCACTGGTTCTGAGGATGGAAATCCTTTGTCATTCAGACTGGCCAAGGCAGGGGTGATTTCTGGTATCCTGGAAGCCTTCTCTGTCCCTGTCTGCCCCCTCCCCCCATCTCCCTTCATCCCTTCCCCAACATGCTGCAGGCACACATAGGACCTGAAAACTCCCCTTCCTTTCTAATGTCTGGCACTCTTTTGAAAGAGACTTCATATTTCACTATAATTTGTGTGATTTTAAGTTAATGGGTTTTGTCTTTTTTTCCCCTGAGCTGTCTGCATCTCATCTCATCTCTAAGGTATAAATGACACATAATTACACTCTTTCCTGAGAGCAGGTTTTGATGGAGAGAAAGAGGGAAAAGCCTAAGGGCCACGAGTCGAGGCCCTGGAGTGAGATGGGTGGGGAGGGTGAAAAGAGAAAATGACTTCGTACTTGGCGCCCTTAGTGTAGGCAAAGGTGCAGATTTTTGCTTCAGGCAGGCACAAGGTCAAATTCTAGCAACTCCACTTAGACTTGGAGGAAATTAATTAACCTTTCTTTGCCATGCGTGAAATGAAAATAAAATAATGATAATGATAATAATAATAATAATAATAATAATAATAATACATAATGATACCTGTTCTTCAAGGCTGGGGCAGGAGAATGGCTAGTTCTGATGTTAAGTGTGTAGAATGACTGACTAGTCCTGGTCAGAATGCTCTGTCAGTACTCACTACTTAGCATACCGTTTAGCGCCTCCTGCCCACCCCTTTCTCACTTCTCACCTCCTCACCGATTCCCTCTGGCTGACCAGTTTTCTCTCTGCTCAGGTGAGAAGTGGTTTCTGCTGTCTGGCTGCCCATTTCAGGGCAGAAAGACAGAAGAATCTGCTAATTTACATTAAAGTTCAGGGTACAATACATCAAGTGCTACCTTTATCATGGCTGTTGCATTTTAAAAGGCAATATTCTGAGGAGAAGGTGAAGCTCAATACCTACACTAATTGGCAAAACTCATTTGGGGTGACGGTGGGCAGGAAAGCTTTCTGCCCCAAATCACTTTTTTGGTTCTCATCCCCAGATCCCACAAAGTTGGGATTTGGGCCACCTTTGCAATTACAGCCTGTCAGGGGAGGGGCTTCTCTATTGTAGAAGGCAAGTAGGCAAGACACTTTCCGGGTTTTAATGGGGTTCTGTTAGTTTCTGCCCATAATCTGGTGGCAGTTGTGGTGGTGGTGGTGATGTGTGTGTATGTATAATTATATGTATTACATGTTATTTTAAAAAAGATTTTATTTATTTAATTTTAGAGAGAGAGAAAGGGAGGGAGAAAGAGGGAGAGAAACATTGATGTGTGAGAGATACATTGATTGGTTGCCTCTCGTACGTCCCCAACCAGAGACCTGGCCTGCAACCCAGGCCTGTGTCATGATGGGTTATGGAACCGGCGATCTTTCATTTTGTAGGTTGGCACTCAATCCATTGAGCTATATCAGCCAGGGCTTATATATTATATGTTATTTATATATGTATATATAATGGCACTATATGTAATAGAAATACATACACACACACACACACACACACAAATATGGTCTGTCTAGGAGGTATCCAACAATGTAATAGGAAAAATACAGACATTTATTGAAAAGGACATAAGATATAAGAAACGTTGTGCATAGGACAATGACGCCTCAGTCTCTTTCAAAATAGGCACCTTTGGGACTTCACATAGTTCTCCCAATTGCCATCAGCTGCCCTATTGTATTTTCTTGAATCTCAAAATCTGAAATCTTTTCCTTTTCAAAGGTGATTTTAGTTTTGGGAAAAGCCAGAAGTTGCAAGGTGCCAAATCTGGGAAGTAGGGGGGTTGAGTCACCTGGGTGATTTGATGTTTTGCAAAAAAACTCTGCATGAGATGTGATGCATGAGCGGGCATATTGTGATGAAGCTGCCAATCACCAGTTGCCCATAGCTGTAGCCTCCTGAATCATCTGAATAGTTTCCATGGAGGAATGTTCAATTTTAATGCAAAATTTGATGCAGATTCATTGTTCTACTTGATATGTCATTTTGAATGTGATGGCCACACAGTACACATGCTCACTCAACAGCATCTGCCCCTACTGACTAGTACAGTGAAATCATCATTGTCCACGCATGTGCATTCCAGTCCATGCTCCTTGGCTACCAGGTTATATCGATGTCATGCAAACTGTTCTTGATATATTAAGAATGGCTGGACCTTTTCCAGACAAACATCATATTCATATATATATATATATATATATATATATATATATATATATATATATATATATATAAAATTTACTGTGTTCTTGTTTATTTCTAAGATAAGCTGGGAGAAATGCTACACTAGTGGTAGAAATAAGGGGCTGTAGGTCTTAGGTGAGGTGGTTGGCAGTGGAAGGAAGAACAGGCTCTCCAAAGAAAACACCTTGGATGTACAACACTTGAAGGAAGAACAGGAGTCCAGCAGGCAGGAAGGGCATTTCGGGCAGAGGGAGGAGCCATGACAGGCACTTCCAAGACAGCATGCAACCTGTGTGCTGGAGGGCAGTGCTGGAGCATGCATAGAATGGCTGGCCTTTCGTTCCCATTCCCGCCCCATACATTCCAGGGCCTTCCAAACGACTGAGCCAATAGCAGTTCACTTGTCTTGAAGGACAAACCCAATGCCCTTTCTTTTCTCTAGTGTTGCATTCTTTAGGTGTCGGGTCCCAGACAGCCAAGGGATGGTGAAGCTGTCTGTCCACCCATGCCTCTTTGAGAGGCAAATGTAACCTCTTTGGTCCCAGGGTGGCTAACCTCTGTGATTGTTTTGCACATTTGCTATAAATGACTATCTCTACCACTAGGTTAATTATGTGATTACAGCACCCAGTGACAAGGAGAAAATTAAAAATCCATGCTGCACTTTCTATAACACTTCATTGCTCTATGCAAAAGAGGGCAAATGCAATTTAGCTGAGCTGTGGTAAACAAGAGCTGCTTCCTTTCCCTCATTGCAGCCCCTCGTGCTCCCCTGGAGAGAAGCTGTGTTAGCAGTTGACTAAAGCAGGGAAGAAAGCAGGTGGGGAAGAAAACATAAATTACCATTATCCCTGACAATTCTGGACAGTGCCACCCACAGAGTAGGCGCTTAGCCAGATTTCCCCCCTAATTTCAATAAAGGCCAGTAAGTTGTGGGCTTTGGGTGAGTGCATTAGTTCAGAACACAGATTCAACCTGAGCTCACTTGATTGTTAAGATCTTTATTTTTTTTATGTCCACCTGTTGTGGTTTTGACTCTCTGGAAAAGTCCAAGAAACACACTACTAATATGGAAATACAATGGTTCTTGGTGCCAGGAGATCTGAGTTTGCCTTCTAACTTTGCTGCCTGGTGTCTGGTATCAGGCCAGTACTTACTCTAAGCTTTAGTTTCCCACTTACAAAATGGAGAGTTTTAAGACATACTTTCTTCCCCCCTCACGTGTTAACATCTCTGAAACCAGGATGCTTTTACAATGGATGGTGTCTGAGCATGTGTCAGGGTTTCATTGAGCTCACTTTTTCTTTTTTGGTGTTTCCTAAAATAATATTGCATTTCAAAATTGCCATTTTAGGCTTAATAAAATAAGGTACTGTGCAGGCTTGTTTTAGGGACCTAAAGAGGAAATATATGTAATCTATGTGGCTATCCAAAATATTGTTAGTCTCTGAGAACATGACTTCTAGTTCTGGAACCCTTGTGCCACTTAGACAAGTTATTAAAATTGTAATAATGCATCTGGAAAGCAGAACAATCCCCCAAATCTCCTTCAGAATTGTCATAGGCTGTCTAGGGCTGAGGGACTAAATAAGGATCAGATGCAACGTAATCTGCATTGTCTTTACCTTCTTCAACAAATAGTTGTGAATGCAAAGATTCATAGAGGATGCAAAGATGAAGAAAAGCTGGTCCCAGGTGGGGGGCTTCTGGTTTATGGGTGGAAGTGGCATACAAGTGTCACTGGACCAGTTCTGTGCAGGGGGCTGGCACTGCCTTGGTGTGATCTGGGACCTACAGGCTCTTGACTCCCACAGAAAAGAACTTAAGTACAAGTCTGAGTGAGAGCTGAAGCAAGTTTTATTTAGGTAGAGAAGAAGAGACTAGGACGTGTGTTCCTGGAGACAGGGTCAGGGGCTGAACCACCTGCAGCCCCTGCTTGCCAGTCTCCCAGGGCACCGCTGTGAAAGAAGAGAAAGTACACGGGTGAACTTGCAAATGAGTTGTACACTGTTGTCAGTTGTTTGGGGGATTTTAGTGTTTCCAAGGGTGGGTTGTTTGTTAACTCTTTAGTGTTGAATTCTGTCTGTCTTCTAGTTGCGAGGGGACCTTGCTCCTGATGTGCTTTGTTCTGGAAGGGTCATGGGCTTTGTCCTTCTCGGCTCCCCTTCTACTTGTGGTGTCAGTTCTCATTATAGTGATGGAATAATGAGCTGGTCAGGTTTTCCTCCATCTTGAAACGATCTGGTTGTAGTTATTGTTGTTGACTTCTGTGACCACCACAGAAGTTTCCTGCCATTAACTGTTTCCCTTTGATTGTGCCCACGTGGAGGTGGGGGCTCTGGTGGGGGTAGCTTAGGAGCCTGTGATGTCTGCTCCTCCTTCCTCATTCCACTTGTTGGGAGCTTTCCCTAATTTGTTTTTATCCTGCCTCACATGGACACAATAATATTGATTGGAATAATATTAACATATACTATTAAAACAATAATAATATTAGCCATATTAGTATAAGGTGAAATGGGATACATGCAGTAATTGAAGTATAAAAATGGACTCCATCCTTAGCCTAAAGGATGAAAAGAAGGAGAGGGCTGTGTGGGGGGGCAGAGACTGGCTGCGTTCAACCCGCCCCAACATAGTCAATAAAACAAACTTCAACCTAGTGCGTGGCTGGATACTTTCTGGACAGACCTCATACATATCATATCTATGTAGTTGTGAACCTGAATATCTTCTGTGGCTTACTCTATAGTCATATCCTGATGTGCTGACTACAAGTTACAACTCTATTTGAACAACAATAAAATAATTTAAAAAAATTTCAAGTATCGACACACTGTGCCTCCTTGCACAATCAAAAGAAGGACAATAACAAGTTTAAAAACAACCAGAATTGACAGAAAATCAAACTATATGGAAGTCCGACAACCAAGGAGTTAGAGAAGAAACACTCACCCAGACCAATAGGAGGGGTGGAGACAGGCAGCCGGGAAAAGAGGACCCGAGGCAAGGCGGCAGCTGGCGGACCGGGGGCCGGCAAGGCGGTGGTTGGTGGACCAGGCGAGGAGGTGGATTGCAGACTACGCGGCCCCACATTTGTGTTCAGATAAACTGGGAGGAACAACTGGGGAGTGAGATAGACCACGCAACCCAGGGTCCCAGCAGGGAAGTAAAGCCTCAAACCTCTGAGTGAAAACACCTGTGGGGGTCAAGGCGGCAGTGGGAGAAACTCCCAGCCTCATAGGAGAGTCTGTTGGAGAGACCCACAGGATGCAGAATGTACACAGACGACCCACCCAGGAATCAGCACCAGAAGGGTCCAGTTTGATTGTGGGGAGTGGGGGAAGTGACTGAAAGTGGGAGAAAGCGGAGGAAGCGGCATTGTTCTCTCTCAGACCCTCCCCCACCTACAGCGTCATAACGCAGCGCCATGGCTGCCCCGCCCTGGTGAATGCTTAAGGCTCCACCCCTTACTATGTAACAGGCGTGCCAAGACAACAAAAATGTCCCAAATGAAAGAACAGATCAAAGCTCCAGAAAAAATACAACTAAGCAACGTAGAGATAGCCAACCTATCAGATGCACAGTTCAAAACACTGGTAATCAGGATGCTCACAGAATTGGTTGAATTTGTTCACAAATTAGATGAACAAATGAAGGCTATGCTAAGTGAAATAAAGGAAAATGTACAGGGAACCAACAGAGATGGGAAGGAGACTGGACTCAAATCAATGGTGCAGACCAGAAGGAAGAAATAAACATTCAACCA
>VMDR010012262.1:0-26889 GCA_007922815.1 Macrotus californicus | reverse complement strand
ACAGTCATCACTACATTTAATTTAAAGAAGAAAACGTGAGGTATGTAACTGTTAAATTGCTCTAAGTCACTCAGACAGGAGGCAAATGGACCGCAGATGAACATATAGCTTAACTATTAACTATGCTTTAGTTTAGCAAGAGAATGAAAGAAATTTTTATTCAGAGTTTACTGAGTGCCTGTTAAATTTTGTATTTTTTCACACATGTGGTACAGGTAACACTGATAATACAAAAAAAAATTTTTTTGAAGCAATGTGGATAAATATTTTAATAGGTATTTGAAAAACTGTATTTTAAAAAATATAAAAATGAACTATCAAGCAAACCCATAGAGAACAGGCTGACAGCTGTTGAGAGGGTAGGATGGGGAGTTTGGTAGGGGAGTAGAGGGAATGAGAGAAAAAGAAAAAAAGAGGAAAACTCATGGGTACAGAAAATAGTGCAGGGTTGTAGAGGGTGAGTGCAGAGGGAGGTGGAGAAGGGTGTGGGGTATAAATGGTGATGGACGGAGACTTGACCTGGGGTGGTGAACACACAATACAGTGCACAGATATGTGTTGTGGTGCTGTGTGCCTGAAACCTGTATCATTTTATTAACCAGTGTTATCCTCAATAAGTTCAATAAAAATAAAAAATAAATACAAATTAGACATCAAAACTATGTCACAGTATTACTAAGAATAAGACTGAAGTTAACAAGTTTAAAAAATAAAGCTGATTTAAAAAACTAAAAATAATAGCTGACATTTATTGAGCACTTAGTATTTGCTACACATTGTTTTAACAGGCTCTAACTTATTAATGCATATATTCATGTATTTAATCAATTGTTAATACAGTACTTGCATGTCAAAATTATGAAGGTGCTATATATATGACTGAAGTGTGGAAAATACTGGTATTGTTAACGAACTGATCCATGAGCAGGGGACGATATACTATCACCAAATGGACCCCCTCTTCTCCCGGGGTCCCCCTGTACTAGGTTTGCCTTGCCTGCCACAAGGGAATTACAGCTCTCAATGTCAGAGATTGGTGAAAAGGAAAGGAATTACTTATTCAAAAGTTATACAGGCTTAAGAGTAATGACTTAATGTCTTCATTAAAATCCCAAAGTCCCTTACAACACCCAAACACACACAGTCCTTCCTTCCCCCCTTTGCCCAGTCTGGGGTACCGTATCTGAAGAAAAGAAATAGAAGTCCATGGCTCAGGTAGCCCCTGGTTCCTTCCAGTAATCTGTGCTCAGCTGGCAGGCCTCCCTAGGTTCCCTGCACCATTAGCTATGTTGCTGCCTCAATCTCTAGTTCTTATTCCAAACCCACAAACACCTACTCATGGCTCACCAGCAAGAGTCCTTTCCCCTCTTTCCTTCTCACAATGTCTCTCCTACATTCTTAGAAACTGCTAAGAGAGAGCTCTGCATTGCTGCCACATCTTGCTTTCCAGCTTCCTAAGCTGCATGGCAAAGGGAGCCCCAAAGCCCTGTGGTTCCCCCTTGCAAGGCTGCTGCACCTAGGTTTAAATCCCAGCGCCAATCTTCTGCATCCCTGTTTCTGACTCCTCCCACTATCGGTTATACCTGCCAGCATTCCCATATTTTTCCAGCTTCTCCGGGCTGCCATAGTAAGTGCAGGCAGGCATGGCCTCTTGGCATGAAACGAACCACCTCCAAGCTCTCACCCAGGCACTGAAACCAGGGGGAGTTGCCTCTCAGTTACATCCTGGGTGGAAGTCACTCTCATCTCCCTGGTTCAAGGCATGGCCACAGCTACTTAACATTATCAATGAAACCAGTCAAAAGTTATAGATATGTTAAATGACCACTCTTGAGGTTATTTGCAAAACTGTTGCCATGAGAAACAACTCTCAATGACTCTGCTCCATGTGTCCCATCCCCCAGTTCAGACTTGTGGGGGTGAGGACATCCTATATTTTAATATTTCCCGGATACCCTGAGTTCTGGACCCCATGAAAAATCCCTCTTTGATGGGGCGGGGGCTGGGGGGGCACCCTGGCTGCACCTTGTTACAGTATAGTTGAAATGTACAGCTTTTGGAGTCAGACAGACCTGAATTTAACTCTAGATTCTACCATTTAATAACTGACATGGACCAGGAAACTAAGGATTGTTGCCTGTTATAACTTCTATAACCAAAGAAATCAGATTATCAAAATAGCCATATTTATTTTTTAAATAACTGAACTTCTGGAAATAAAATATGGAATTGTCAAAATTAAGAATCCAATGGCTAGGTTAAATAGGTTGAAAAAACTGAGAGAAAATTAGTGAAATGAGATAGCTCAAAGAACTCACTCAACAGTAGCAGTAAGAGCTAAAAATCTGGGGACTATGAGACAAGAAAAAAAAGCCATAATCAATCTAACACACAGCTACTGTGAGTCCCAGCTGCAGAAGATAAAAAGAATGAAAGAAAAGCAATATTTGAAGATACAATGGCTAGAAATTTTCCAAATTTTCAAAGTCATGAATCTACAGATACAGGAAGCATGAATTATTTTAAAAGAGCTAAATAGAACGAGATCATTTCCTAGATAATTCGTGTTGACACCTCCACCCCAAAGTCCAAAAAAAATATTGTAGAAGAATCCAGAGGGGTAAGGCAGACTGATAGGAGCTCAATAGGCTGATTATAAAATGCATATAGTAGCACAGAGACCCAAGAAAGCGAGAACACTCCTGGAGGAGATCCATAAGACTGAATAGGACTTGTCCTATTCAATATAAAAACTCGTCACGAAGTTCTATAACATAAGACAGCTTGGTATTTGTGCAAATACAGTCAAACAGATAAATGAGAGAATAGAAATGAGACCAGAAAAGCTGGCATTTGTGCTTCCTGTCACTACCAGAACCCATAAGTAGAAACAAGAATTGAATCTTTATGGGTGCCTTATTCAGATGCCAGCTGTGTGAGAAAACAAAGGGTTATGTACCCTAAAAACCATCTTAACATCTCATCTCAAGCCAACCTTTTTTAATTAGGAGAAGAAAAGGGTAGGTAAGGGATTTGGAATTCAGGATAAAAGTAGGTAAGGGGTTTGGAATTTAGGGAAAAAGGTTAGTCACAAAAAAGTTGCAGCCCAGCAATTTTCTGAGCATTGCAGCAATTCTTGGTCTGTATCCTGGTTGGCAGAGTTCCCTCCCCGGAGCACAGTGGCTCAGATACCACGTTAATCACTTGCAGATGCCCTGGGGCACAAAGGGTGAATTGCTTGTGGGTCTCCTGGAGTCAGTGTAGGTCCAGTCCTGCATTCCAGTTCCTGGAACAATAGCTTCGTACAAGAATATTTTAAGCTAAAGCTAAAATTTTTTTTAACTCTTGAATTTCCCCATCAGAAAGCCCAGATCACACACATATATAGAAGCTTGACTTATTAGAAAGATGGCATAGCAAAACAGTGAGGAAAGGAGAAATTATTTAATAAGTCTTGTTAAAACAAATAATCTGTCATTAAGAAAAAAAATAACTGGATACCTATCTCACAAAATTCAATTCCAAATAGAGCAAAGTCTTACATTGAAAAGGTAAACATTTAAAAGCTAGAAAAGGACATAGGAGAATATTTTTCTGACACTGGGATACGGAGAGGTTTTTTAAAAGCCATTTTAAATGGTTAAACATGAAAGATAAGGTGGATAAATTCAACTAAATTAAAATAATAATTTATGCTCATTAAAAGACACGGAGGGGCGGGGGTGGACCCCACGGTGGCTACAGCTTGGCCCTGCAGGAGCCTGGCTGGGCAGCCACCAGCCTCCTCCCGCTGGGCTTGGTGGAGCAAAACAGAGATTGCATCAGGCAGCTGGGAAGAGGGTAAGCTGGCTCACCAGCTTGAGAGGCACCCAGAGGCGGTGGTGATGGATGACTTAGAGGAAGAGAATTTCTCACTTCTGCCTCTGGTGCAGAATTTGATGCTGTGGTTGGATATTTAGAGGACACTATCATGGGTGATAAGCTCCAGTTATTACAGAGAAACTTCATAAGCAAGTGCAACCAGGAGTTCCAGTTACAGCAGAGAAATGTCATGGACAAGTACTACCAGGAGTTTGAAGACAAAAGAGAATAAACTTACTTGCACACCTATTTTTAACAAATATATTTCTTTGGTAGAAAAGTATATTAAAGAGCAGCTGCTGGGGCGGATTCCTGGATTTAACATGGCAGGCTCCACAACTTTACAGCACCATGAAGACGAAGTGGCTACTGACATATTTGACATGCTGCTCACATTTACTGATTTCCTGGCTTTTAAGGAAATGTCTCTGGACTACAGAGCAGAAAAAGAAGGTGTGGAACTGGATTTAAGCAGTGTGTTAGTGGTGACTTTATTATGCAAATTATCCTGTGGCACCAGGCCTCACCTCCAGGCAATGGGATTGTCTGGGCAACAGCAGCCCAGTTTACTGGGTGAGGCTTCAGCTAATGACAGAATAGAAATCGGAGAGACCAGCTCTGTTCTGCAACTTTTTATTAACATCAAGTATTAGTGGGTAAAAAAACAAAACAAAAAACTACCCGACCCTCCTGGGACCCAGTCCTTTAGAAAAGCCTTGTGTTCAGTAACCCTAGTACTCTTCCTAATTGGACATCTCTCTCAGGCGCTGTGCCAGGCTCCTCTGGAGAAAGTCTACACCCAGCATTCCACCTGGGGCCTTCCCCCGCATACATGTGGCTCTGTCAGCACGAACGTTTCAGTCCTTCAGCTTCAATGGGGTTTTTACTGTTTGGGAGCAATTACCTAGGGTGTTACTCAAGCCAGTTGCCTGTCTTGAAATTTCTAGAGCTTCTGTTGTCACAGTGAGTCTTGGCTGGAGGAATCAACTGAAAGAGATGTCTTTTACTTAAAAGGTACATGTGAAAGTCATTTCCTAGTCTCACCTTTGCGGTCCCTATAATGTGTCTTCTGCTGGTCCTGATGTATGTAGACCCACTGTTTCTAGAACTCCCTTTTAAGTGTTTTGAAAACATATTTTTATGTTGATAGATGAATACTCAGACTAATCTAATAATCTCAGAACTTCCACAATTACCCACTTCAAGATTAAAGTGTCAAATGCTATGTGCTTTTTAGTTGTTAGTTCTGTGAAAGCAAAAATGCTTTCTATCCAGGCCCCTATTTTACTGGGCACCAGTAAATGTGTGCTTGTGCTGGCAGTAGACTAAATGTATCCTTTTCTCCTTTTCTTATAGCATGGTGAATGTTTGTGCAGGTTTGCTTTGAACTTTCTCTGCATAAATTAGTTCCTTGGGTTTTCTGTTGGAGTAGAGGGTCTGCAATTCCTCCTTTCTGTGACAATCTTCCTACCAAGACAGTGTTCTACTGGTCTAGCTCAGCAGGAATTAGAGCTAGCAAACAGCTTTGCTGCCCCTCTGCCTGTTTTGATTTAGTGCATGGGCTTTAGTACAATGTGGAACAGAACATTAGTCACCAGGAGACATGGATGCCACATCTCTAGAAAAGGAAAACCTAGTTTAATTCCTAATGTGTGCCCTAGATTGTTTTTTTAGTAAAAATAAATATCTGAACTGACTTTTCACTTGGCTCTTTTGGTTTTAAAGGATGAGCTATAAGCTATGTGTTTTCTGTACTTATGTGGCATTTATTAAATATGTTTGTACAATGAATTAAAAAAAGATAAAAAAAGTAAGAAGGCAAAACTGCAACCTTGAGTAACATATATTCAAATCATAAAACCAACAAAAAGCTCACATACTGGGTATATAAATAACTTGCACAAAGTGAGAAAATAAAATGACCTTCCAGCCCTGGCCAGGTGGCTCAATTGGTTGGAGCGTCATCCAGTACACCAAAACGTTGCGGGTTTGATTCCCCATCAGGGCACATACCTAGGTTGTGGGTTCGATCCCCAGTCAGGGTGTGTAAAGGAGGAAGCTGATTGATGTTCCTCTCTCATATCAATGTTTCTCTTCCTTTCTCCCTTCTCTCTCTAAAATAAATAAACATATCTTCAGGTGAGGATTTTTAAAACATGGCCTTGAAAATAAGTAAAATATATGAGTAAAACAAGCATGGTACAGAATAAGAAACCTACATGGTCGAAAAATATGTAAAAAAAACGCTCAAACAGACTAGTAATCAAGAAAATATAAATGAAAAGAACTAGTTAGATATACTTTTATTCCTACTAGATTAGCAAATCTAAAAAGTCTGACAATACCAAGTGCAGGTGAAAGTATAAATTGATACAACCATTTTAGAAAACAATGTAGCATTATCTTATGAAGTCTAGCATTCACATTCCATCTATTCCACTCCTAAATACAAGCCCTAAAGTAATTCTTAACACATGAATCAACAGACATGTGTAAGAAGAAACATATAATCATTTGCAGTAGCAAACATCTGGAGATAATCTAAATGTCCATTATCAGGAAAATGGGCAAAAACTATGGTATACTAACACAGCGGCATATTATCAATGAAAAGAAATGAAGAGGCGCTGCATAAATGACACAACCTGAAGAAACTTTAGAAACATAACTTTGAATTAGTGAAGCAAATTGCAGAAATCTAAAGCAGTCTGATACTATAAAACTCAAATAAGCGATGCTAAGCAAATAGATAGACAGATACAAAACTATATTTTTTCAGGATACTTGTTAAATTAAGGAAGATGGGAAAAGGGAATACCCCATGGTAAATTCAATATTCTAGGCCTTAATCTGGGTAATAGATTCAGAAGTGTTTATTATATGTTTATTGAGCATCTATCATATCCTGACAGTTTTAAAATGTATTTTGTAATGTATATTTGCAAAACAACACATATGGCCATGCTGAGTTAATGGGAGGCGCATTCTGAGAGCTTTGAGCATGATTTCAGAGTCTTGCATTTGGATTAATACATTTTATATCGCATATTGAGGACAAACTAATAGTTCATTTTGGCTCTGAAACTTTAAATGATATTTTAATACTATCTGTAGCTCCAGAGAAATTCCATAACCACTTTTTTTGTTATATGACTTTTTTTCTTTCTTGAAGTATAGTACATTATTTTAAATAACTGATATCAAAGTTTTACATTTTGCTTTTGAAACTGTGTTAACACAATTTATGACCTGCAGTTTCATTAGGAAATATGTTATTTTATTAATAAAAGTAGTTTCCAACAGTGAAATACCAAATAAATCAGTTAAAAGCCGCAATTAAAAACTACTATACCCTAAAAAAAAAAAAAATTTTTAAAAACTACCATACCCTGTAAATGACAAATGAAAGCTTCTGACATAAGGTATTAGTTTTCATCTCTAAAAAGTCAAAAATTATATTCTTTAAATATTACTACTCATCAAGATATGTGACTTGAGTTTCTTAGTCCCTGAAGTACCTAGCAATACCTCCTCCTAAACTTTGCTACCTACAGATTCACTCTGGTGATTCTTGCATGAGAGGGTCCAGGGTTCAATACCTGAGCACCTCAACTTTGGAGACAGTGGCACAAAGACCTGTAGTCCCAGAGCGTGACAATGGTTCTTGCTAGAGTTTGCCCACTCAGTAACGTAACATGCAGCTGGTTGCAGCCACACACATAAAGTGGAAGTCTGCTGTAACTAGAATATCACACTGATGGAAAAAGTAAGAAGCTGGATAGCTAGGAAGGAGGTCGGAGCAGGGCCTTACTACAGGAGAAGCTGTGCTCTCCGCCAGCACCTGTAAATGGTGGAATTGAACCAGATGACATAAACGGCATTAACGTAGACATGGGGCTTTCCTAGCTACAGACTCGGCCCACCACCTGGAGTTTAAGTTCATCTCCAAAGACCTAGCACTCATGAAGCACTCTCCCACTGTTCCACTGACTTTGTAGCCCGGATAAATTTATATACTTTCTGAGCTGACTTTTGTCCTCAGGAAAACAACCAACCAACCAACCAAAACATGGGCTCAGTGTAGATGATTCTATAAGGCGCCTAGCAAATTGTCAGGTAGGAAGCCACACAGCATAGTCATTTGAGGAGGCAAGGAGGGCTTCATTAGGGCTGCCTCCCCACAGCGGTGAGCCTTGGACACAACACGTGGAGAGACAACATGAAACACAAACAGAAGTACTGCACCGAACCTTAGAGACCAGCAGGAGTCAACCGCAGCCTCACAAGAAAGCGCAGCTGCCAAACCGGCTGCTTTCTCTTTAAGCACCTGAGAGCCGCCCCGCGGAGGGGACCCGCCGGAAGTCAGTGAGCTCTGCCACGAAGTCAGATTCCTCCGCCGCTCCTTGCGCTCAGTGTTCCTGCGACTTCGCGCGTGTCTACCCTAGATTTCCTCCTCTCCTTCACACTAGCTTCAGGGTTTCTGGCTGTTGCTTCTCCAGCCAATAGTGCGGCGACCCTGGTCGCGGTCGCCGCAGTCGGACTTAGGCCCAGCCTGGTCTGCAGAGACCAGACCGCGCCACCTCCGGAACCGCCCCCGATAGCGACACGCACTTCCGTCGTCGCTTTGGCAGGGTCGCAGCCTCGAGGGGAGCTGGCGCGCAGCGGGCAGTGATGGACGCGCTGGCGGTCATGATGCAGGACCTCCTGACCCAGAACCATGCCCTACGCAGGGAGAATGACGAGCTCATGGACCAGGTACGGCGACTGCTTTGCGAGAAAGCCAACCTGTTAGCCCAGGTGCGGCCGTCGGCTTGCCCGGTGGCTTTTCCTGAAACGTTTACAGGCGACTCCGCCCGGCTTCCAGAGTTTTTGATCCAAGCGGCCTCATACATGAGGTTCTTCGAGGCGAGATTTTCCAACGACACCCTAAAGGTGGCATTTTTAATCAGTCGCCTCTCCGGGGCGGCAGAGGAGTGGGTAGTCCCCTACATCGAGAGGGAGAGCCCCATCCTAGCTCATTACGAGGGTTTCGTGGACGCGCTTAAGAGGACCTTTGGCAGGAATGGATAGAAAACCGCTGGGCCTGGACCCCTGGTGTCGGGAGTGACGGCCGCGAGCCTCTGCGCTCCCCACAGCTGCTGGGCTTGATTCACAAAGAACTCTCCAGTTCCCAGCTACTGGGCTCCGAGCCTTGCTAGAAACCTTGGGGCCGCCAGTTCGTACCACTTCCGCTACCTTTTCACTCTGCCCAGCAACGCAGCCACTGGCTGGGAACGTGATAGAAGTTGAACGGGCCACCCAGGATCTTGTCCCTGCCACCTGACAACTCTGAAGACTGTTGCTGACCGCCTTTGA
This sequence comes from Macrotus californicus, assembly GCA_007922815.1. Taxonomy (NCBI): domain Eukaryota; kingdom Metazoa; phylum Chordata; class Mammalia; order Chiroptera; family Phyllostomidae; genus Macrotus; species Macrotus californicus. Next base: position 17,673 of record VMDR010012262.1, on the reverse strand, counting down.
AAATCAGGGTCAACTTGGGAAGTGTCTGAGTTTGCCACAACCCCCGTGGACATTGATGTGGATCGCTCCGCCCCGACACAACTTCCATGGTTAGTAGTGTTCCTGGCAGCCGAATTTTGACATTTCTCCCCTAAGAACCAATTTTCTACTTCATTTCTGTTCTGAAAACACTAGAGTCTCAAAGATAGTGCCTTTTAGTCAGAGAAGTCCAGGCACTGGACACTACCTGGAAAAAAGTATTTACTTTTAAAATTTGATCACATATTTATCTTACGTTACCATATGCCTAGTACTGTACTTAGTGTTATAGGAGAAACAAAAATAAATAAGACAAAATACATGTCCTCAGAAACACAATTACGTTCTGAGAAAAATTATAAGTGCATATTCTGATGTTTGATAAAATAATACTTTTGTGTGTAAAGAATGGCATATATGATTTTTTAAAGGCCTTTTTTTACTTTTCGCCCCATAAATTGAACACATGCAGCTTACAAAGGAGACAGAAAACCCACATGAACAATTTTTATGTTTCTTGCTGAATGGGGCAAAAATGTTTTTAAAAATGCATGTACCTAGTGGCAAAAAAATGGGGATGGTGTATTCTTTGAACTATATCCACCTGGCCATGTTCCTTCTTATTAAATGACTTGGCTCCCTCATTTTTGTAACTACTTTGCATTTTTGGCCTCAGTTTTTCTTTTGTAATTAAAGACATTACTTGGAGCATTAAAATGTGTTTCAAAAATCTGTGATTCTTTTATGGGAACAAAGAAGGGAGGGGAGAAAAGGGGGATCTGAGCCCTTCTATTAAACAAAGGTTTTCTTTAAACCCTCCAAGGAGGAAAATCCATAGCTGCCTTTCCTTAAAAGACCATGAATTTTGTTGTTCTGGTAGTCAATATAGTCTCACTGAAATGTCTTCTTGAATTCTTAGTTAGACATCTTCATATTCAGAAAAACTCATCACTGCTTCCCTCGCGGACAATTTATATACCTGAGGACCATAGGAGAAACCTCTATATTTTTGCAAGATGTGATTAATGACAGGTTATAGCAATTATTAACATTGCTGATCAGCATTACAATAATTCATAAGCAGACTGGGCCCCTCAACATGACTTCTTATATACCACACTTTTGTAGCCCATGTGCACTAACAAAATAGACTGAATCTTGGGTCTATTTGCTAATAATTTCAAAGCAATGTTTTCCCATAGTAAAAACAATTACAGGATATAACACCAATTATTTTTTCCCAACCAACCTCACCAAAGCAAATATTTGATAGGATATAAAAATTTTCTGCCCTGGCTGGTGTGGCTCAGTGGATTCGGCACCAGCCTGCGAATCAAAAGGTTGCTGGTTCCATCCCCCATCAGGGCACATGCCTGGGTTGCAGGTATGTCCCCGGTTGGGGGCACTTATGAGAAGCAACCAGTCAGTGTTTCTTACATTGATGTTTCTCCCTCTCTTTCTCTCTCCTTTCCCCTTTCTCTAAAAATAAATAAATAAAATCTTTTAAAACTTTCTAATGAGACATCAACGTTTAATAAAGTCAAATATAAAAACAAGTTAAAATATCTCTTAATTTTTTGTAGCTATTTCTTGTTGTTGAGGATCACTTAGTACATAAGGCTTGCTTACAGACAGTTAACAGAAAGAAAGGAGCCAGGAGAGATGTGGTCAGTGACTTTCACATCAGATATTTCCCACATCTGAAATCAGGTCATAACCGATTATGGTCAATTCATTGTTGTCTTTAGCCTTCTGCTGAATGGTCTCCAGGAAATAAATCCTCATCTGCTCCTTCGTTAGGATCACCTAGATGGCCAACTCTTCTATGGATTTAAGCAATGTCCTCATCTGCTAGATTGAGTTTCTCTTCAGTGTGGGTCTGTGATACTTGGTACATTTGGCCTTTCGTTTGAATTCACAATTGTAATCCTCAATACACTTCTTTAGTGATTCTTCATTCTTGAGATAGCCTTTAATCATTTTTCCCTGAAAAGTTCAGAGAAAGATATATTCATGGAGTTCATGTTTGTAGTAAGTTGATCTTTTTCTTTCAGACCTAGATTTCAGGTTTGGCAAACTCTTGTTTCTGAGCCTCCTCCGTCACCTGGGGTCCAGTTCCTAAAAATCCATCCAGGTGTTTCAGGGGGAGCTCCTCATATTTGCTTTTCAATCCCAGGTTCTCCATTTGCATGGCCAGGTTCTTTTGGCTAAACTTCAGTACATCCATGATGGGACCAATGGACAGAGGTAGGCACATGAGGGAGAGTTTGTCACAGGAATATCCAGAAGTCCTGAGAAATCATGCCACCAGCCTTGCTTTAGGTGAACTTCTCAAGAAGTCTTGGCATCATGAATATTATCTCCATAGCCACAGAAACCAGTTTATTCGAGCTTTTGGTAGTGCATCAAATAAGAAGTACAAAAACTGTTTTCTAAAAGCAGATTGTGGGAGTGGGAGGGGGGCAGGGTTGGGGTGAGCAAGAGGGGGAAACGTGGGACAACTGTAACTGAACAACAATAAAAAATAAATAAAAATTTTTTAAAGAGCAGACTCCTTAAATGAGGATATTCCAAATTGCCCCAAATAATTTATCTCCACATTGGCGCCTAGAATTTCAGCTGGGCCTCTGAAGCTCTTGTATTTGAGGTCTGGCAGGTCTGACCTGTGCTGAGAAAGGGGAGCAGGGCTTACTCCCTGGACTGCTTGTGTGAACTGATGCAACCAGAGTCCACTGTTCCTCCCTCACCCACCGCTCTCCGAGTCTCCCCTGAGAGTGTCTTTTTATCCTCAGGTGATTCCATTTTAAATCCAAAAATTGAAGGCACTGACAAAGGATAGATTAGTCCCAATAAAGAGCCAGGTGAACTTAAGAAGGGGTACATGTGAAAAAATTTGCACAATTGTTTAGCTCCTCTTGAGTTTGGCTTGTATGGCTTTACTTGATTTGGGCATTTTGTGATTTGCTAGAAAAGCAGTCCACTCTTCATATATTTAAAATTAGAGAATGCACTCACTCTAGAGCCAAATAAGCATAATCTGTTATAATACGTTTGGTTTTATTTCCTTCTATGATGCAAGTTGTTAAGATTTGACTGCCTTAGCTAAACTAATATTCATTTAATATCTTTATTTTTGACATTTTAATTTTTTGCCAATTAATTGAAGGTAGTATGCTAGCAGAGCTGGTAACTACCTATGTAATGCAAACTACAGGTAACTATTAATTCAAGTAAAATAAAATGATTTTCCCTAGGTCTGTTTAAATAGCCTGCTTACAACAGTGCTCTACAATGATTTTTCAGCTTTAAGGACCATCAGCATCACCAAAGGGACTTACTTAAAAAAACACAGATTGCCGCACCCTATCTCCAGAGTTTCTGGATTAGGATCTGAGAGTTTGCATTTCTAACTAAAGTTCCTAGATGATGCTGATGCTGTTGGTGAAGGGTAAAACAAATTAGAAATAAAAATATTTAATTCTCCCTGGTGCAAAGAAAAGAGAAAGAGCATTTATTTTAGAAAATTTGTCAGTAAAGGTCTTTCCTTCGAAATGTATGTAACCCTTTTTAAAGCCAAAATAAGCCTCTCGCCTATTTTACAATCCAGGAATTTCTCTTTGAAATGGGACCTGGAGCCACTTTGAAATGTAATCATCAGGGAAAATAACACTCCTATCTCCCGGTCTCAGTCTCCTCGGGAGCACAAAAGCCTAATTTCAGCAGATACCTAGCTCCAAATTGCTAAGCTACCTTTTGTCATAAAGATATGAGAAGTTTATTTTTCTTTTGTATAAAGGCAATTAGTCTTGGAGAATTATTTATCTTGAGATCATGGATATAATTAATGGCTTTCATCTGTTTTGCTAAATAGGTGCAATTTCTCTTTGTCTTTGCCATCTCTTTTGTGCCTTTCCTGTGATCTGCCTTGCATTCTGGTTTAATGTTTATCCCATAGTAAAACTGTTTTTTCTCATCTATCTTTGTGGAGAAGATTTTTTTAGATTGATAAGACATGTTATTTTTAATTATATTACAGTTCCTCAAAATCTATCAGGACCACACCTGGTGAACACAACATAAACCTAAATATAGAACTTTAAATTTCTCTCTAGGACTTCACCTTGTAGTTTCACCCTGTTCTTCTACCTGTTGAAATCTTTTTGAATCTTTGAATTCTTCCATTTTAATTCTGTCATCCTCCCTACTTTATAGGATCTACATCTACAAAATTTATAAACCCGTTTTATGTCTTCCACACCATTAGTAAGTTCTGAAAAGAGCCAGCAAGGGTCCCTGTAGCAGGCAGTACTTATTATATTATTAGTCATCAGACAACTCCATATCATTTAATGTGTTAGATACTAGCGACACAGCTATGAACAAGACAGTTCTGATTCTGAAGTAGCTACAACTGGGAAGACAAGGAAATGGACCATTACAATGCAGAACTGCAGCAGAGCAGTAGGAATTGTGTCTTAGGTAGCACAGAGGAATGCCCCCAGTCTCGCCTTCAAGGGTGTTATGGACTAAATGTTTGTGTCCCTCTAAAATTCATATGTTGAAATCCTAACCCCCAATGTGTTGGTATTAGGAGGTGGGGTTTTGAGAAGGTAAGGCATGAGGATGGAACCTTCATGAATAGTATTAGAGCCCTTACAGAAAGAGACACATGAGCATACCTCTCTCTGCTCTCTCCCATGTGAGGATATGAGAAGATAGCCATCTGTAAACCAGGAAGCGGGCCCTAGCCAGACCCAGGACCTGCAGCCACCTTGATCTTAGACTTCCCAACCTCTAGAGCTGTGAGAATTAAACATTTATTCTTTAAGCTACTCAGTCTATGGTATTTGTTACAACAGCCCAAGCTGGCTAAGGCAGGAAGTCAGGGATGGCTTCCTCAGAGAATGGCCAAAACTGATGTTCCAAGGATGAACAGGAATAAGGGGAAGAAAAGTGTTGTTATAGGCAAAGAACTAGTATTTGCAAAGCCCAGACAAGTGAGAATAGGATACATTTAGGGAACTGCAGGAAGCTCAACAAAGTTGGGTGTTGGTTAGAGATGCTATTGGAGAGTAGGCAGAAGCCAGTTTGCTCTGCTTAGGAACAGTTTCAAATACCTGCAAATCCATCTAATTTACACAATCAGAAACTCAGAAAGATTTTGAAGTTTTCTCCCTTGGGGAAGAAGTGATGTATGTTCCTGATCTTTCTTGGATCATTAGCTCTATTGGCAGTCAACTGCCATATAGAACATTCAAGCAGCCATGTGGCGGGGGCAGTGGGGGGCATGCGCAAAAAGGTACTCATTTGGATAGCCAAAAGGATATTCATGGCATGGCCAATATTTATTCTCCCTTTCTTCCTTAGCAAGAAAACTATTTTTAGCTGGGTATATGACCACCAGATTACCTTACACATCATATGCTCTCATGTTGTATGTCATCTGTTTGCATTTAACTGAATGCTGGCCATGGAGATGCAGGCAATGTTGTATGGTCACTTCCTACAAATCTTTTTAAATGACCGCTGACATACTTTTCTCCTTCTTTCTGTCCTACTTCCTGGATTTCAGTTGTGATACCTGGAATCCTAGCAGATATCTCAGACCAGAAGGATAGCTATGATATACTAGAGATGGTAGACCCTAGGTCTACGAGGATGAAGACACCACCTTACCAGCCTTGGACTACCTGCTTCCAGGCACTACCAAATGAGCTATGAAAAGGATTTATTCCTTTACTAGGAGAGAGAGTTCTCACTTTCTGCTGAAAGGTATTTGGTAATTGATAAGAGTTAGTACCACTGCCAGTTTCTCTTCCCCTTTTCCAAATGGGAATTTTTATTGTGATATCCTTGGCTATCCATATCCATACGTATCTTTTAATTTAAACATTCCCATACCATGACTGTTGGCATGTGATGCAGAGACCCTGAATTTGGAGGCTTCTGGTAGACTTGGGGAATACCTGCAACTTTGTGCCATGTTTCCCCTAGATTTGAGGCAGCTGAAACCTGGATTGCAACAATCCAGATGAAAAAGGAAAGGGATTTGGTCCAATGTGGAAACAACAGAAGTGGAGAGAAGGGAGAGATTTCAGGTATGTTTTGGAGATAGAAATGACAGACCTTACAGATAAAGATGTGGGAAATATTTTTCCTCTCTCCACCTCATGAATGTTGGAGATTCCATTTCCATTTTTCTACATCCCTTTTCTTGTTTCTTCTCAAGGGAGGAGGAGGGGATAAATGATTGGTCAGGGCTCACTAGTCTTTAGTCAATCTTTTCGCTGTGGATAGGATCTGTAGACACACTTCCTATGCTCAGGCAGAGCTGGTCCTCTGGTGCTTATTGTTACTCTGTGGTATGGCACTATGCTGATAGACACCTAACTGTACCTGTTCTTACTCCCCTCTAGTCCATTGTTCACACTAGTCATGGTTATATTTCTTTGTTTGATTTTTCCAAGTAATTCATTTGCTTTACCTAAAGAAACTGGAAGTCTGTTTTTGGCCTTCAACAGTGGAATATTACTAAGGAGCATCTCTAGTTAACTCTGTTCTTTGCTTTGATGCAAGGATGGCATTATTATGATATAATACTGTATACATCTCACATTTCTCTCATTGGATTTCATTGTTTGAAGTCATCCCTTTGTCAAGTAACCATAAATATCTGCATCAAAAAAATAACAAAATAAAGCCACATACAATCTCCAGTTATAAAAATAGAAAAAAATAGGTTGATAGAGATATTTTCCATTTTTGAAAGGCTTATTAAAAATGAAACCACAAAATCATTACAGGTTACAAAAAATGCATTGACTGACCTTGAAGTTTAAGCAAGCTCAAAAAAAGCAGAACAATTAAAGAAGACAAGCAAAAAGTCTGAGAAAATATATAAAATTTGACTAATGATCATGTTTAAAATAAATGGTGTATCTTCATGACTTATTGATCTTCTTATAATTCATGAATGCTGAGAAAAACATACCAAGGAATGATTTGTAAAAAGTCATCAAAAGTAAGATACAACCAGCTCATTGCTTTCTTGTAACTGATTGAAGTTTTAGAAAAAGACAAAAACAAAAAGGGCAGTCAGGGAATAACAGAAATGGATGTACTCAGTTGAACAATGTCTCCTAAATATTTATGTCCACCCAGAAACTCAGAATCTGACTTTATACAGAAACAGGATCTTTGCAGATTTAAATAGTTAAATTAAAATGAGGTCATACTGGACTTGGGTGTGTCCCAAATACAATATGACTGCTACCCTAATAAGAGGAAGAGAGAATGTAAGAAACACAGAGACCAACAGAGAAGAAAGGCATGTGCCAACAGAAGCAGAAATTGAGTGATTGAGCTGCAGGCCAAAGAATGCTCAGGATGGCTGGCAGGCCCAGAAGCCAGGAGAGAGGCAAGTAACAGCTTCTTCCCTAGAACATCAGAAGGAACATGGCCTTACTGACACCTTAATTTCATCCTCAGGCTACCAGAACTGCAAGAGAATATATTTCTATTCTTCTAAGGTACCCAATTTGTGGTACTTTGTTATAGCAGCTCTCATAAACTAAAACAAAGTAAAAAAAAAAAAGGAATTAGTATTTAATTTCAGAAAGTAAATAATGCTATAAAGAACATGGAAAGATCATAGTTATCAGAACCATGATTCCTAACTCAAATATTGAATTCAACGTTTATATTTGCCAAAATCGTTTGAGCTACATATCTTTTAAGCCATAAGTAGCCCTAGATTTCAATATTATTGAACATATATTCACAAAGTCTGAGAAAACATATGGAGAGTAGGGGGATAATCACTAAAGATAGCAAGCAGAACAGCTCTCAGATCTCACAGAGTGCCATGGATAGTTTGTATTCCCAACAGAGTAGAAACATCTCCTGCTGCTTGGGCATCTGGTAGAACTCACAGAGGGGGCTGCCTCCTGTAGAGGCCATGTTAGAATAAGTCTGCTCTAGACCCACCTAACAGAGCTTTAAATCAAGCCTAAAGCATCAAACTGTTTTCCACTATTAACTGCATCCCAAAATAAAGCCCAAAATAGTTTAAAAAAATAAAAGTCAAGCACCCAACAAGGTAAAATTCACAATGCCCTGAATCTGACTTTAAAAAGAAAAAAAGTTACCAGGCATGCCAAGAAGTGGAAATGTGACTCACACAATTTTTTTTTTTTTAATGTAGAGGCCCTGGCCCAATAGGTCAGTTGGTTAGAGCATCATCCCAATATACCAAGGTCATAGGTTTGATCCTCAGTCAGGATACATACAAGAATCAACCAATAAATGCATAAAAGTGGAATGACAAATTGATCTCTCACCATCTCTAAAAATCAATCACCAAAAAAATAAATCTTACGGGGGGCAGAGACCTTAGCTTAAAAAATAAGAAAATAAGACATATGGCTAAGATGGAGGCATAGGTACATACATTTTGGCTCCTTGAACAGCCAAATGAAGAACAACAACAAATTTAAAAACAAAAAAACAACCTGAACTGCCAGAAAACTGAACAAACTGTATGGAAGTCCGACAACAAAGGAATTAAAGAAGAAATATTCATCCAGACCAGTAGGAGGGGTAGAGAGGACTTGTAGCAAAGCAGTGGCTGGAGGGCTGGGGTGGGCGACGCAGCAGCTGGAGGAACAGGTGGTCCCACATTTGCATGCAGATAAACTGGGAGGAACAACTGGGGAGAGAGAGAGACACAAAACCCAGGGTTCCAGCTAAGGGAAATAAAGCCTCAAACCCCTGACTGAAAACACCTGTGGGGGCTGAGGCAGCAGAAGAAAACTCCTACCCTCACAGGATTGTTCATTGGAGAGACCCACAGGGTCCTAGAATGTACACAAAACCATCCACCCGGGAATCAGCACCAGAAGGGCCCAATTTGCTGTGGGTAGTGGGGGAAGTGACTGAAAGCCAGCCAAAAGATAAGCAAGCATCGTTTTTCCCTCTAAGACCCCTCCCCCACATACAGTGCTACAACACAGTGAAATGTGTTGCCTGGCCCTGGCGAATACCTAAAGCTCTGCCCCTTACTACGAAACAGGTGCGCTGAGACAAAAAATATGGTCTAAATGAAAGAACAGATCAAAGCTCCAGAAAAAATACAACTAAGCAGTGACAAAATAGCCAACCTATCAGATGCAGAGTTCAAAACACTGATAATCAGGATGCTCACAGAAATGACTGAGTATGGTTGCAAAATTGAGGAAAAAGTAAAGGCTATGCAACATGAAATATAGGAAAGTGGACAGGGAACCAACAGTGACAGGAAGGAAACTGGGACTCAAATCAATGGTTTGGACCAGAAGGAAAAAATAAACATTCAACCAGAACAGAATGAAGGAACAAGAATTCAAAAAAAAAAAAAAAAATGAAATGAGGAGCAGCTTAGGAACCTCCAGGACAACTTTAAATATTCCAATATCCAAATCATAAGGGTGCCAGAAGGAGAAGAGGAAGAGAAAGAAATTGAAAACTTATTTGAACAAATAATGAAGGAGAACTTCCCCAATCTGGCAAAGGAAATAGACTTCCAGGAAGTCCAGGAAGCTCAGAGAGTCCCAAAGAAGTTGGACCCAAGGAGGAACACACCAAGGCACATCATAATTACATTACCCAAGATGAAAGAAAAAGACAGAATCTTAAAAGCAACCAGAGAAAAAGAGACAGTTACCTGTAAAGGAGTGCCCATAAGACTGTCAGCTGATTTCTCAAAGAAACCTTGCAGGCAAGAAGGGGCTGGAAAGAAGTATTTGAAGTAATGAAAGGTGAGCACCTACATCCAAGATTACTCTATCCAGCAAAGCTATCATTTAGAATGGAAGGGCAGATAAAGTGTTTCCCAGATAAGGTCAACTTAAAGGAATTTATCATCATCCAGCCTTTATAATATGAAATGTTAAAGGGACTTATCTAAGAAAAAGAAGATCAAAACTATGAACAGTAAAATGACAACAAACCCACACCTATTAACAACTGAACCTAAAAAACACAAAAATGAACTAAGCAAACTAGAACAGAAACAGAATCACAGAAACGCAGATCACATGGAGGTTTATCAGTGGGGAAGTGAGAAGGGGAGAGAAAAGGGGGAAAAGGTACAGGGAGTAAAAAGTATAACTGGTAGGCATAAAATAGACAGGGGGAGGTTAAGAATAGTATAGGAAATAGAGAAGCCAAAGAACTCATATATATGACCCATGGACATGAACTAAAGGGGTGGGGGGGAATACTGCTGGGAGGGATAGTGCATGGCAGAGGGGAAAAAGGTGGGGGAAATGGGACAACTGTAATAGCATAATCAATCAAATATATTTTTTAAAAACAAAATTAAGTCTGTAGTTCAGTTAATAGAATTGTTCTAATGTTAATGTCTCAGTTTTGATAATTACATTATGGTTATGTAAGATGTTAACATTTGGGTAAGTTTACTCCAGGTATTTGGAAATTCTGTATTCATTTTGCAACATTTCTGTAAATATAAAATTATTTCTAGTTAAAAAGCTTTCTTTTAAATCTTAATGTAAATGTTGAAAATATAAAGTTAAGGGAATCTCTCAGAAATTAGATCAAAACAAAGAGATGGAAAATAAGGAATAACAATAAATTTAGAGCATTTGTCTAGAAAAATTAGAAAATGTGAAAACAAACATGAGGAAATCATAAAGGAAATAATTCAAGAAAACTTCCCAGAACTGAAGAACATAGTGTCCAGATTCAAAGGACAAACCAGTTTGTAGTACAAAAAGACCAACACCAGGAAACATCATATTTCTGAATATGGGCATAAAGAGAGCATTCTTCAAACTTAAAAGAGAGAAAAATATATAGGCCACACATAAAGGACCATAAATCAGAAGGGCTTCAGATTTATCAAGGTATTTTAAAATTTTTAAGATAGGTTATGTTTTTAATACCTATATTCACATTTTTACCCTGAAAGCAGAGGTGAGTTCTGTAGCAGACGTTATTACTTAACAATAATAACTGCACCAGTTCCCCACACCCAGTTCCCTACAGGTAACATGACAGCCAAATGTCACCCTGCACATAGGAGCTCTGCCCCTCCACCTCCCCTGCAAAGCAGGGATATTACTTTTGTTCCCTAGTCATTAACAATCTTTTAGAATGTAAATGACTGGCTATAGGCTCTGTAGTTGATTCCTCTGATCCCCCTTTAAAATGTAAACACATTGGGAAATGAGGCTCTCAATCTCTTTAGAGGTCTCTGGCCATTCAATGACTCTAGCTTGCAAGACTAGTCTTTCAACCCAGATCCCACTTAAAGTTTGCTCAGAAGGCTCTAACTGTGCAGAATCACCAGAATATTCACTTTCTGGCATTATTTTTTGATCTGGAAGTCAACCCCCAGCCATCAATAAGTATGAAGGTAAAGTGGATCTCAAAAGTTCACCTTCTATTCACTCCTCAGACAGAAGCTGTGCTCCTCCACCAAAGCAAGAGAGTGAACCAAGAAAAGAAGACAGCAGTGGATCCAGGAATACTTAAGTTTAGAGTATGATTTTCATTTCTTTTACATGTATCTTCAATGTCTGAGAATGTCCTTAAGATAAGCAGGAAAGCCCAGGTTTAGTTCCGTTACATCAAGTGTGGTTTAAATTATTTTGCTAGGAGTTGTGACAGTCTGAGTGGACTTACGTACATTCTGTTCATTTTCAACAGTGGCAAAATGTGAGAGACGGTCACCGGCTTCCAAACCCTCCTGTCCTACTACCTCTCATAGGCATTCAGAAACTTCAATCTTATGATCACCATTAGTGCCCATTTTAAGTTATAAAGCAAGCAAATTTCAAGTAAGTATATTAAAAATGTCTGGCCCTGACTAGGTGACTCAGTTCAGTTAGTTGCAACATCAACCTGCATGCATAAATTGTGGGTTCAATTCCTGGGGTCAGGGCACCTATGAGAGGCAACCAATCAATGTTTCTCTTTCAGATTGATGTCCCACTGTCCCTCTTTCTCTCACTAAATAAATAAATACATACCTAATAAATAAAATAAAAATGTCTGGAGAAAATATGCAAACTAAATGATTATAAAACAATAGACTTGAATTCTGAAATAAGCTTAGACTATGTAGTACAAGCCCCTCCTATAAAACAAATAGTTTGCCAATTAAAAAGTAGGCAAAGGACCTGAATAAACATTTTTCAAAGAAGATACACGAATAGCCAACAAATATATGACATGATGCTAGTCACTAGTTATTAGAATAATGTAAATTAAACCACAATGATATATTACCTCAAGTCTGTTAGAACGGTCATCAACAAAAAGACTAGAGATAACAAATTCTGGCGTGGATTTGGAAAAAACTAAACTTGTGTACTATTGTTTCCTCAGAAAATTAAAAATAGAATGATATTATCTAGAAATTCTACTTCTAGGAATACATCCAAAGGAAACAAAAACACTAACTTAAAAATCTATTTGCATGCCTATTCATTGCAGCATTATTTACAGTAGTCTAGACATGGAAACAACCCAAGTGTCCATCCACGGATGGATGGCTAAAGGAGCTGTGGGACATGCAGGCAGGCATACCTCATTCTATTGAGCTTCCCTTTATTGTACTTCCCAAATTGTGTGTTTTGTAAAAATTGAAGGCAAGACCTTCTATCAGAAAAAAGATTACTACTCGCTTTATTGTGGTAATCTGAAGCCAAACCCATAATATCTCTGCTGTATTCCTGTATATACAATGAAATATTATTCAACCTCAAAAATGAGGAAATCCTACCATTTGTGACAACATGGAGGCATGATGCTAAATGAAATAAGTCAGACAAAGACAAATACTGTCAGACCTCCCTAACATGTCGAATCTCATTTCTAAAAGCCACCACACTTAGAAAAAGAGATCAGATTCATGGTCACCAGAAGCAGTGGGTAGGGGCAGGGGAGCTGCTGCTCCTCCTAGATCTCAGAATGACTGAGATACTCTATTGTGTTCTGCAGTCTCCCAACAATCTTTCAGCAAATGTGGAACAAGAAATAGTGACCAGATTGGAAGACTACTGAATCAATTGGCCTGGATTAGTATAAAAATAGATTACACAGGGTAGGGCAAAAGTAGGTTTACAGCTGTTCTCATGGAAAATAATACAATGATTAATAAGTAATAATACAAGAAAAAATACTGTCTAATGTACTCACAACTAAATCTACTTTTGCCCCACTCTGTACTTAATAGTCTGTAATAAATGTGGCATTGAGAAAAGAGGAGTGAATGTTCACATCCTTCATTTAATTAAATGTAAACAGCATGAGAATGAAGTGTAATTTTAAGTTCCTCGTCAACCATCTCCATCTGTTATCCTGTTTGAGGTAAGTAATCTTTTAAATCAGTTATACTGATCATAAAAATATCTTAAAGCTCAATTTCCAATCTATTACCTATGGAAGAAATGAATGTATCTTTTGAAATAGTAAGAGCAGGGTAAACTGGGCAGGGAATCACCATATGCATTTTAGCTGAAGGGAGAAAAGTTATGCAACTATCCCGAGGTGGTGACAGCCTGAAAGCAGTAGAGGTAGAACCTTAATTCAAGTTTTCCAGCACCTTTCAGAGAGGTGGGGATCTCCTAACACAGATAATCACTTTTACAAACATAAAACGTTAATTTTGACACCAAAATAGATGGCCTTGGGTCTGGTGGGGTTTCCCTGGCTCATTGAATAATGCAACACATGAAGAAAGCCAACAAGAAGCTCTGTTCTTGCGCAATCATCCATGACACCCTATCTACAGTTTCCCACATTTGGGGCAGCCTCTAGACCCGAAGGAGGGTAAAACCATGTTGGTTTAGTATTTGGCTCCTTGCATGAGAAACCCCTTGGAGAATTCAAAATGCTGGGACTAATTTATGATATAAACTTAGGGGCAACTATTTGCATAAATGCCTCTACCTCTTCCAACTGCTCTCCCTCCTCCTAACAGTGGACTGAAGTTGGTAAGACCGTGTGCAAGGCCACGGCTGCTCCTTTGCCTGTGTAAGGGTATTACAACATGGAGACTATGGGCATAGGCTATGGAGGCAACAGGACCTGTTCTAACGTGGCTCTAATAACAGCTTGACATTGGTAGGAATTTTAACTTCTCTGAATCTGGGTATCTTCATCAGTAACAAGGTGCCTTAAAGTTGTCACAAAGCATACATAGAGATTGTATATATAGTGCCTGATACCTGGTAAATATGCAACAAATGCTGTTTTGGGGCTCTTAGGGAATTCCTGCTCACTCTCAATTCTCACTTCAGAGCTGCTGCTGAGCATACCCTGTATTGCTGATTAAGCTCCCTCCCCTAGGACTTTCTGAGTCAATATACCTTGCTCAAAGCTTCTGGAAGGCCAGGTTATTGTTTTTCCGGGAGGGGGGTGCTTTTTTGGTCTAATTTTCTTTGTAGCAGTATCTTCTTGATACCAAGATCTGTTATTTTAAAGAAATAAACCATAGTCTCATATTCCCCTTTCCAAATGCATTATCAATAAAAAAAGTGAGATTCATTCTATGGAAATGGTAATATTTCACAAATACATTTTCTCAGTATACATTCAAAAAAGTCACTTGAGAATGTTTCCTGACTATGTATTAAAAACCCAAATTACTTTCTGAAGTATGTTCTAAGAACTGGATAAAAATACCACAGCAGATTTTTTTAAATTATGTACATTTATGACCATCATTTGTAAATCTTGTGAAATTTTATAAAACTTGGAAAGGTGACCAGTTAACTCTGTCCTGGATGGTAAGCCCCATGAGGGCAGGAAGAGTGTCTGCCTTATTCAGTTTCATCCTCAGCATCAAGTCCAATGCCTAGCACATATGAGGCATTCAATGAACATTTATTGACTGATATACTTTAAGTTTCTTTATAGAAAATACTTTTATGTAGGATTCATGGAAATGTCCTCCAAAGAAGAGCAAGTAAAAGTGATTCAGTGAACACATATTCTGAACTAAAAGAAAAATCAGAATTTTGGGGTGTAGTATAAGACCCTTTGGGAAGAAAGCAATAGATCATCCTAGAATTCATATAAGCTAGAAAGAGAGAGGCCGGGTGTAGTCTGAAATACACCTAATTATAGAAAAACGAAATATAAAAAAATAGCCCCCAAATACACGATTTCACAGGGGACTCAAGAGTCAGCTCTCAGAACCACAGTGCTGGCACTGCCACTAGACAGTCAAGCAGGGAGCCCTTGCAGGGGCCAACCTACTCTTGATTGTATGCCAACAACCTACTCAAACAATGGGAGATCACAACACCAAAGAGAACCCTAAAATGGATGCATTTGTGAGAAGAAAGCCTCAAATGGGTTTAAGATTACATAAATGCTAAGATAAACACAGCTTTCACAGACATTTTCAGTTGACTAAAGGCAATCTAGTCTACAGCCTGGGGCTGATGACTGTAAAACTGACATGTCAAAATCAAGAGAACTTCGGTCTGGCTCTGCTTCTCTATTGAGAAGCTCTTTCAGGAGGAAACATTTAGGGTGCACCTAACAGGCAGTGGATGCTGGGCTAAATGTTTTGTACTGGTTATCACATTTAATCTTCACAGCAGACCATGAGCTAGAAATACTAATTACTATTTTAGAAATGATAAAACTAAGGGTCAGGGCAGTAAAGAATGTGCCTAAATTTATAGATTAACTGATAACCAGAACCAGGATCCAGTTCAAGTTGGACTATATAATAAGTCTTTCCACTAAACCACACTTCCTCCTAGATATGCTGAAAATATTTGCATGAACACTGGTCATTGGGAATACCTCTTGAAGAGACCATGAGATCACACAGCTGCCAAATTGTACAACATAGTCCATCTAAATTACATCTAGAGCACTTAAGATCAATATGGTGACCTTTAAGGAATCATGGATAATAGGTGATGGGGAAATGCCACCTTTATTTCTAAAATTAATGCTTAATACAAGACTGAGTACACTCTGCTGGGTGGGGCCAAATCTCTTCTGCCTTTTTATCTCTGGGATCCCACCCAGGGCCTCAATACATGCTGAATAAATGAAACAAGGTATCTCTACATCTGAACTGTTGTCAAGCAGATGCATGTTTAAGTTTCTTTTGAATAGTGCCAAGGGGCAGGAAGTATCGTTACAAGGGGGGATACAAAAATGGACACAAAATTAAAGGAACAAGGAGCAATTAGATCTGTCTCAAGGTGGGAGTGTGGAGCATCAGGATGGTAAGGAGTTCCCCATGACTGAAAGTGCTCATTGACTTCAGCTGTTAGAAGGAAGCATCAGAATAAATGTAGCCCTCAGCTCTCACTGTGATGGTTGTCAATGGCGACCCCACCTCCTTCTGATGTTTTCCTTGTCTCTCACACATTGTGAGGTTTGGGGGGGGGGGGGGGCTTGGGTAATGAAGAAAAGGAGGTAGACTCTAAAGGTAAATGGCAGAGGGAAGGGAGAGTTCTCCATTGTCTTTCCTGGAAGCCTCAGCACCTTAAATCCCACAACTCAGAACTCAAGATTAAAGTCCTTACATTAATTCTGCTACACACACAGGCTTTTACAGCTGATCTAGGAACCAGTCACCAACAGCATGACTCAGGAAAATGTATCCAGGTTCCCAATGACTGAGGTAGACAACCTTATACAACATAACCCATTAAATGGGAACTACATAAATTTACATCATTCTCCTTCACCTCAATCTTTCTTTTGCTGAACAAAATAGGAGGAATTTATTAGTGCCACATTCACTTTATGGCGATCTCTGTAATTTCTAACAATCTTAAATTTGTGATCAAGTTAATTAGCAGGCAAATGACCTAAAGTTTAGACGTCCTAAAATTCTCTTCTTCCATCACTGCCAATACAATGCAAGTTGACATAAAACATAACATCAAGTTGTAGATATTCTTTGTTCAAAATAAAAAAGTAGGTGTTTAGTTTTTTAATAACTAAGAGATAGTAACATTGACATTTAGAATTTCCTTACCCTCACATGACAGATTCAGTGTAAGGATATTTCAGAATTAACCCCCTGTGACTGGAGTTACCCTTGAATTGCCTAAAGTGATGGTTTCACCATCCAGGGGAGTACTAAAGCCAGCTGGGTGAGAGAGGCAGTCTCGATGATCGGGAGGCCGCAAAGCTGCCACCAAGACGACAAGCACCCTACCACACATATGAACCCAGTGCCAGTGGTAGAAATTACAACACGAATATATCTCTCATGCAAAAATAGGACTAATAATATTTACATAATACAAATAAAGGACTAAAAATTAAGCTTTCTTTTTTGGGGTACCACTGTGATTATGTGGTTTCAATAAGAGTTAATACCACATTAACTTGAAACTCTGAAAGACCATAAAGATGGTATAGAAAATGCACTTTGGTAGAAACCTGGATGTGTGAAAGGTTGTTATGAATAAATGAAAACAGGAATGGTAGAATTATATTTTCTTATTAATACTAAAATGAAGACCCAAAAATGGTTTGTTCAAGTAGCTATCAACAAGATGTTAAATTATTTTTCTCCCGCTTTGGTTAAAACAGCCTAGGAACATCAATCACTTCCCTTCTACTAAAAGCATGTAAATGGTGACAAGACTACTTCTAGGATGGAAA